>OOFC01007072.1:16603-42359 GCA_900323345.1 Pseudochromis fuscus
AAACATGCAGGTCATTATCAAAGACCTCTGCTCCTTCAGGGGGCAAAAGCCCACAGGGTCTCAGGGAGGGGATTTGAGTGTGTGTGTGTGTGTGTGTGTGTGTGTGTGTGTGTGTGTGTGTGTGTGTGTGTGTGTGTGTGTTCTTGTATTTGCAACAAAGTGAGGACCAGATCACACTGACAGAGTGAGGACATTTTCGGCAAGCGAGAACATTTTGGCTGATCCTCACTTCTTAAAAGGGCTGTTTGAGGGTTAAGACTTTGGGTTAAAACCTTACATTTAGGTTAGGGTAGGGTCTGGGGCTAGGCATTCAGTTGTGATAGTTGAAGTTACGGGAAGGGGGTAGGGAATGCATTAGATCAATGAGTGTCCCCACAAAGATATAGATACAAGTATGTGTGTGTCTCTGCCTATTGCAAACACATCAAAGGTTAAAGTGATTTTTGGGAGAAAAAAAAAAAAAGTTTTAGATTGTTAAAACAGAATGTAAATCAAGACATGTTAAATGTATCTGTCTTTATGAATGGGGACAGCTGTGGCTCAGGTGGTAGAGCGGGTCATTTTCAAATTGTAAGATCATGGGTTCGATCCCCAGCTTCTTCTGTCTACAGTGTCGAGCTATCCTTGAGCAAGACACTGAACCCTAAATTGCATCCAATGGTGGCTCGCTGCCTCTGTAGCCAATGGTGTGTGAATAGGTAAATGAGGGGCTTTGTAAATCAGTTTCAAAAAAGTGCTATATAAATGTGTAAGACAGCACAAATGCAGCCAAATAAAAAAAATAAAATGTAAGTGTTTGTGTGCATATGTTTGAGCAGCAGGGTTCAAAACATATTGGTTGCAATTTCAACCTCCTTCAGGGCCACTACCCAGAGGCACCTTTCAAGGGTTTTCTACAATGGGCATTGTTGCCTGGAGCAGAGAGAGGTGATAGGAAGTTGGACACAAAGTATAAACATTAATTTTAAATATGTATACAAAGGTAACTGTAAAAATCCTAAAAGGTAATTGAATACCTCAAAAACCTTCATAGCTGATCTTGTTATCCTGTGTCTCATTTTGCATTCATCTATTCATTCCATTGCTACTTAAATGACTTTCAATGAACTCTGACATTCTTCTAGTCCCTCAGCAAAGCGTTTGTGATCTTTGGTGAACCGGTGAGCCACAGCCACTGATGATCCACCACGCCCACAACAGTCACTAATAACAGTTTTCAGGGAAACACAGAGGAATTTAGAATGAATAAAACCTTATATTACAATTATGCATGCAATAAGAACATGGAGTTACAGCAATTATGCCTGATTTGTTAATCACACAAGTTTGGCGTTGGCCGCCTCTGCACACAGGGCAGTACCATGTTGCTGATTGTCCAACAGACCCATAATTAATTTGAAATATAGTGTGGTTAATTGTGACAAGAAAGAAATGTACCAACTGGCGTCAGTGGCTGTCAGGTGACGCTTCTTAATTATACCCTGGAAGTAACCTACATTTCTGGTATTATTATTATTCTAACCCTGGATACAACCTACATTTGTAGTCACACCAAAGAACATAACCCACATACAACGGCAACAGTTGTGGTAGTTTCAGGCCACCAAAACTGTCACACATGAGTCATGTCCTACTAATGAAGCAATCCTGCTCTAGTTCATGTTTACACAAAAAAATAAAAGCAGCTTCCTGAAACAGAGAACAACTTGGCCCTTGACCCTGTTTACTGTTGGTTTTAAAATGCTTCTCGGGCGATCGGATCACAAGTGGACAGCCGAGACACATCTTTGTTTACACCTGTTTTTAACATGTGTCTCCAAACTGTCCTGCTGATCACTTGTGTTGAGCTGTTGCTATGGCAACGTCAGGGCCTGTGTATAGTTTTTAATGTTAGCTAAAAAAAAAAAAAAAAAAGAGGAGAAGCTAAAATTATTGCAGAACCACTGTACGGGTTGTTCAAAATGTTTTGGGTGATGGGACAAAGCAGTTGACAACTTGCGAATGAGTACACGGCAAGACAAAGGAGATTATTTTATATTTTCATGTGCGTGATGGATAATAAAACTCACTGTTCCAGCAGTTGGTCATATCTGGACTGAGAGTCTCGCTCAGCAGCCACTGCTCTGTCCTTCTCCAGCACAGCATTGTCTCTGGCCTCTCGCAAGTTCCTGGTTAAAATCACACACAGTAAAAAGATGTTGTTATAACTTTACAAAGCAGTCGGCATGCTGTGTTATTTTCTAAGTAACAAAAACAGCTTATGTTGGTATTTACTTTTATTTGGAGGCTAGTATAAAGTGTCATAAAGTTAGACCTTTTGCCCCTCAAAAATTTGGCATATGTGTAAATTATTTCAGTACCTGGATTATGCTATGATGTATATTAGATGCAAACAAAAAGACAGTCTCAGCAATTATCAGTAAGTAAATGTTATGAAATGGATATAATAGGAATTATTATAATGACAATAAGGCTAAAAACTTGTTCTAAACTTGTTCAGCTAAAGTTTCCAGTTTCATATGGTTTGGTATTAAAAAAGACTGATACCTGTTCTCCCTCTCATACATCTCCCTGGAAGATCTCTGCAGGTTGTCTATCTCTTGACTGGTTTTCAGCCTGATGTTCTCCAACTCCTCTCTCAACTTGGTTTCATACTCTGACTTGTAGTGGTCTCTGAAAGAAGAGAATTAGGAAAACAACATTTTCTCTCCAAGCTTTCCTCAGTCAGGTCAGATTAGATGTGAGATCATGAAGCAGCTGCCAGATATTCATCTTTGTAAACTAAAATCACCACAGCACTGGCTACTGGTGACAAGTACAAACCAGCAGGGTCTGACCTGGATGCTACATATTTTTCGTAGACGTCCTCCCTGGCTTTCTTAGTGTCTTCTAATTGTACCTGAACCACAAACACAAGACGTGAGAGCACATTAGATGACTTCTTCCTGTTACTAAATGCCTTTTGGATTAGATCAGCCTCTCCTCGCTGATGAACTGTATGGACCTGCAGTCTCTCCAGGCGGTCTTCTTCATGTGCACAGCGGACACTGAGTTCCATGTTCTGCCTGTGTAGGTACTCCTTGTCCTTCTGCAGGAGAGTCACTGATTGCTGCAATGTCGCCACCTGGAGGACAAGAACAGAACAATCAGAACACTGTATACCCAGGGAGGCCTGAGTGAGTACTCTAAGGACAAAATATAGTAATAATAAATATAGTGTGTGTGTGGGTTGGTATCTATGATGCACCTCTTTGCTGAGTGTGTTCCTTTCTCTGGTCAGCGCAGTATGACTCAGGTCCAGGGTCTCAAATCTTCTCTTTAACTCCTTTAGCTCTGCTTCGAAGTTGTCACGCTCACTATGAACCACAGTGTAGAAGGTTAACATACATTTGAATTCATTTGAACTTACTCCTGATTCTCCTTTAAAAAGCAAATGCAAAAACTTCTGGCTGCTACAGTCATTATGCATTTCAGACATGCTTTGCAATCCATTAGGTTTTCAGTAGTAGTAATAAATAAATAGGATACAACATACCTGTTTTCAAATTGTACATACAGTGCACTCCATATCTCAGTAGAGCAAAGAGTCACAGCAGTAAAATCTGTAATGTGTTTTTTTATCGCTAAGAGCAACAAGATTTTTTTTAATCTACTAATTTGAGACTCGTGTTTCCGCTTGAGCTTAAAAGTAATGCAGCTTTTGTAACAGAAATTAAGTTAGGACAGTGATCTCTTTGTATTAGATGAATGTGTTTACAGAAGAATTACATCCCTTGTTTTGTCACACACACCGTTTGATGCTTGGGTAGTTGTCTCGGCGATAGTCTCCTTCTTGGATCAGTTGTTTGGTATCAGCCAGTTCCAAGGTCAATCTCTGGCTCCTCAACTCCAGCTCTGTACGTAACCGCCGCTCCTCCTCGTAGCTCTGTGGGTAAATGAAGTGTGTCATTACATGCTATACAGACATCCACAGGCATTCAACAAAAAGCACTGTCAAGAAAAGTGCCTTTAGATGCTCCTTTCGTCTCAAAGTGTTTCCTGCAGAGAAATTATTTACTGTGTCATGCCACCACCTGCAGCCTACACCTTGATTCAAGTTGTTTTCTGCTATATTCTAACCCTGCCTTCAGCATGTTGCATCATTATCTCATCAATGTGTCCTTTGTGCCTGCAGGGTGAGTGCTGACTTTATTGACTGGATGCCCTTTTTTGGGGGTAATTCCCACTATTCTCATTCTAAACACCGCAGGATCTGAAAATGATGATTGCGTTAATGCCTTTAAACCATGTGTCTCTTCACATTTGCACATGTAGCTTGAATGTAATGCAGCCTCTTGACCTTCTGAATTTTTGTCTCTGCATTTTCTAAATATGTGACTCAGAGCCTGGAGGTGTTTGTTTGAAGTCTGTTTGTCTTGGAGCGTTTAAAGAAAGGGAAAAAAAAATGCAACTGACTAGGTTACAAAGTGCAGCGCCTTGATGGTATGCTGCACAAACAAGTTCAACAGCTATGTTTATTTGAACTTCACAATGACCACATATTTTAGTTTGATGAAAGACAAATAGACTAAAAATAGTAATAAAGGTTTTAATGTCTAAACACTATAATAAAGAAGAATGAGTGAAAATTAGAGCAATATAAAGCTGCAGTATAAGCTTGTGTGTGTTGTACCTCCATCAGACCCTTCATCTTGGTTCTGTGCATGTCCAGATCTTCAGTCAAATTGCCTTTTATTACACTGAGATCACTCAGCTGAGTCCGCAGAGGAGTCACCACCTCATAGAAACGCATCTGGACACACAAAACACAGGAAAAGTCACCTCATTTCCTGACAGCTTCATAGTACAGAATATTGTGTCTGTCTAGAGCACCACAACACTCACAGCTACATATTCCTGTATGGAGATCTTGTCATCAGGGAGACCGCGGAGTTCCTGGTACTTGTCCTGGGAGATGTCCAGATCCCTCAGAGACCTCCGCAGCTCTCCAGCCTTCTCACACAGCTGTCGGTTGGTCTCCTCCAGCTGCTGCTGCCTGAGTAGGATAGCCTCCATCTCCTGCTTACGCAGAGTTTGCTGCTTCCTGGTGGCGACAATCTTTGTTAACACAATATACATTTGTAGGATGCTGATTAAACCTAATTCATGTTTCCATACGTACATGATTTGATCAATATTAACCTTTTAAACAGACACATTTCTGACTTAGGGTGTGTTACTTTGTATTTAGTAGGATGTGTGTTAATAGTGAACGGGATGGTGACATTCAAAACTCATAGACTGTATATGGACCTGTGAACAATCCATGATCAGCATTAACGATCCAGTTTTCCTTTAGTACATGACACTCACCACCAGGAGTCCTCTTTTCTCACCTGTTCTCCTCCTGAGTAAGTTTCAGCTGACTGTCTAGTCTCAGAGACAGCACTTGTTTCTGATGTATAGTGTCATTCAGCCTCTCCTCCAGCTCCTCAATCTGAAACACAGGACCTGTCACATCAATATCAATCCCTCTGGTTCAGAATGTGCAGCATCCCTCCATTCTACCTTTGACATATGGTCAGCCTTCATGTTGTCTATGATGAGATTCTTCTGAGACAGCTCAATTTTCAGCAGCTGAACGTTGTGCAGCAGCTCCTTCCTCTCGATCAGCTGGCGGGTCACCTTCTGGGAGCCGTCCCGCTGCTCGTCGGAGGAGGACACGTCCTCGGTGGTGGGCACGGTCGTCTCCAGGCTGATGTCCTCAGACTCCAGGTCCAAGGAGCTGGAGACGTTGGCTGCTGTCGGCTTCAGCTGCTGATGCTTCTTCGGAGGCATTGATGTTGTGTGCTCTCTCTTTAATGTTAGCACGGTGACAGAGACGGCTACTGTTGCAAATTACTGGGAGAACAGAAAAGTTAATTAAAAGTTCATCGCGATATGTGTTTAACGTTAGTTTGCTGCGAGAACAACAATCCCCGACCGCACCTAGCTAGCTAATCAGTTTAAAGCTAGCCACCAACGCACTCATATTTAAATAAATAGAATATATAACCCAATGCGGCGTTAAAGCTTCACGCTAGCGTTGACACAAAGCAAACGGTGCGTTGTTTTTATTTTCAATGGTCCCGCTAAGGATCGCCTCCGAACCGCCAAAGTTCCCACTGTTGTATGGCTTTAGTTACAGCGCCCCCGTGGTAACAAGCATGCATTACAATCCACGCCCACTCGTGTACAGTCTTTTTGCCATGCATAGCCTTGCAGTACCACCTCCGAACACAGGGATCGCTATGAAATGAACTGCTTCTTACGAACCCGGCGAACCAGTCCCTCCTCTGCCTTCCTCCGCTTTGTTTTCATGGTATAATTGGATGGCCAACCATAAATTGACCACAGACGTTAATATAATATTACATTAAAACAGTCATATAATATCATCATAGCATATCTGTATTTTCAGGGACAGTTTGTATAGTATTTTTAAATATGGTTTGTGAATAGAAACTAACGTATAGAGAAATATTCGCTTTAAAAACTCGCGCAATACGATTTAACTAAAACTTGAAAAGTTTTATCGGCCCACTGAGATAGTTTACACATGGGCAGCTAACTGTTTGCTATTAGGTGGCTGGATAAAAACATCGGGATTTAACTTTTTGAGGCTTTTATCGTCACCATGTTAAAATCTAAAACATTCGTTAAGAAGACCCGGTCGGGCGGGGTCATGAAGATTGTCCGTGAGCATTATCTGAGAGATGATATTTGGTGCGGCAGTGAAGTTTGTACTGAATGCAAACAGGAGTCCACGGTGCTGCAAAAAGACGCGTGTATTGAGAGCAATCTCTGCTCCTTTCCACATTATCTGGTTCCTGATACCAATGTGGTGCTGCATCAGGTAATGTACACGTTTATACAACTGCTACTCAAACAGGATCACCATATTCAATATGATGATATCTAGGTCTCTTGACTCCCGAATGAATGACTTGCATGTCTTCTGGTAATTTTAATGCATTTTTATGACTAATGTAAACCAATTACACTGTTATAGTGGTCTCATGTTATAATAATAATGTTGCGTTTCAAAATTCATATACATCCATGTAACCTCAGTCTCTTTAACCTCATGTCAACAACTTGTCCTGCAGATTGATGTACTGGAAGATCCTGTGATCCGTAATGTGATCATATTTCAGACTGTACTACAGGAGGTACGCCACCGTAGTGCACCCGTCTATAAACGCCTGAAGGACATCATACATGAGAAAGAGAAACACTTCTACACCTTTACCAATGAACATCACAGGTACAATGACACCACTAACTTTTTTGTTTACTAAATCACAGTCCTAATTGCACAATAGTGCTGTGCAAAAACTAAAGACATCTAAAAGTAATTAATGGCGAAATCTAGCTTCAAAAAGTAAGGAAAGACTGTTTTGGCTTTAGTGCTTGTTACTCTGATACATATATGTATTGTAATGGATTCTTTTCTTCCAGGGAGACATTCATTGAGCGTGAACCAGGGGAAAGCGCCAATGATCGTAACGACCGTGCAATTCGTGTGGCAACTAAATGGTACAGCCAGCACTTGAAAACAGTTGAGGCAGACACAGATGGTCTCACAGTGGTCCTTCTCACCAACGATCAAGGAAACAAGCAGAAAGCACAGGACAGTGGCCTTCTCGTTTACAAATGTAATTATTTGTTTTTTCAGCAAGAAAATACCTTCTGAATCCCTCTTCACTAAATTCTGTTGGAAACAAGGATGGTTTCAAATGGGATAACCTTACAACTTTGATATAAGTGTTTGTAAGAGTTATTTACTTACATTTCAGGTGAAGAGTACATCAAGAGTCTAACAGCAAACCCTGAGCTTGTGGATCGTTTGGCTTTGTCCAATGATGACAAGGTAAACACATACACAGCTTTGTACTAGTTGCATTTGAAATAAAGGGTATTTCCAGTTTTAAGTAAAGTAAGAGTGCACGTAAAAAGTGTATGTATATTCTGTTCTGTTTTTCCCTCGCCAAACTCAAAAGGATATTTTCACTCATTTTCTTTCTTCCATCAGAATGAGGTCACTAGCAGTAAAGTGCTTTTCCCAGAGCACTTCCCTCTGTCCAGGATCCAAGCAGGAATTAAGAGTGGCTCCCTCCTTCAAGGCACCTTTAGAGCCAGCAGGGACAACTACCTGGAGGCCACAGTTTTTGTTCAGGGAGAGGGAGAAGACAGCACAGAGGTAGGTTTGTGTGGGTGTGTGTATCAATTATCCAAAATGTGGAAATAAGTAAGCCGCTCCCATACCTCACAAGGGTTTGCATAACAATTCAGTCATGCTATATTGAGATTTCATTTTGCGAATTGTAAGTAAATTGACTGTCAAAAATAGTAACGTTTGTGCCTGTGTTAAAAGCTCTGTGCTGTTTTTTTGGCAGGTTCTCATTCAGGGTCTGCAGAACCTCAACAGAGCAGTGCACCAGGATGTTGTTGCCGTGCAGCTGTTGCCGCGGAATCAGTGGGTAGCCCCCTCCTCGGTCGTGCTGCAAGACGAAGGCTCAGCAAAAGATGATGATGTTGAAGAAGAGGATGAGGAGAAGGCGGTAAATTTGGATTTTACTGAAAGGAGGAGTAATTTGACAGCTTCTTTCTCCACTTGCAGTTGGGGGAGGTGTATACTGTTTCACTTTTTATAGTTAGATGAAATTTTGGATTATGTTTATTGGTGTGGTTGGAGAATATCTGCGAGCTGTGCTACAAAGAATAATACTTTATTTAACATTACAGTTAAATGACAACTCAACTTTGGCTTTAATTTCAGTGTTTTAATGACTCCCTTGTTTCTGTGTGTCTGAGCAGTTGAGGATATCAGCAGCTGAGGCAGCCAGGAAGCCCACAGGAAAGGTCGTGGGAATCATCAAAAGGAACTGGAGGCCGTTCTGTGGCATGCTGAATGTCTCCCAAATCAAAGAGGTAAGTCTAGACTGATTCATATCCATCATTTGAAACAATGAAGCTGTCCTCAAAATTGATGGATGTTTTATTACTTTACTAACTCTGTATCTTTGTTATTGTCTATCATCAGCACTGACCGTCCATTTTCTTTTTTTTTTGGCTTTCAGTCCACCCGCCATCTTTTCACCCCAGCAGATCGCCGCATTCCACGCATTCGCATTGAAACACGTCAGTCGTCTGCTCTGGCTGGCCAGAGGATCATGGTGGCCATCGATGGCTGGCCTAAAGTCTCCAGATATCCAAATGTGAGTTTAAATCTCCTCAGACTGTCAACACTTTTGAGCGTCACCTTTTCTGTGCACAGTTAAACGAGAAATGTAATTTTCCATGTTTTCTACATTTATATAAAATCAGGCTTCTCTATCATGTAACAAACTACATGCAGAAAAACACCAAGTCTGTTTTGGAAGAAAATAAGCTGTGTCCTTCTTGCTAGGGTCACTTTGTACGCAGTCTGGGTGGTGCAGGGGATAAGGACACCGAGCAGGAGGTGCTGCTTTTGGAGCATGATGTTCCACATCAGGCCTTCTCTCAGGTTGTGCTCAGTTTTCTTCCCAAGATGCCTTGGGTCATCACACCAGAGGTAACTGATAATCAACAAGGCTAACTGCTTATAATTTAAAAAATGCATATGTGTGGGTAGGTGTGTAAATAATTAAAATGTGCACGGTACAGGACATGGTGAAGAGAGAGGACCTGAGGCAATTGACAGTGTGCAGTGTGGATCCTCCAGGATGCACAGATATAGATGATGCCCTGCACTGCAGAGAGCTGGAAAATGGAAACCTTGAGGTACACATGTTACAAATATACTATAACCTAACAGTAGTAAATTATTTGTGTCTGAACTACATATCTTGCATGTCTACTGCAATCTCTTGGCATGCTTTTTTTTTTTTTTTTTTTTTTTGCTGTAGGTGGGCGTCCACATCGCTGATGTCAGTCATTTCATCAGACCTGGAAATGCTCTGGACAAAGAAGCAGCAAACCGTGGCACCACTGTGTACTTGTGTGGCAAAGTAAGAAAAGACACGCACTATAGTTTCTTTGTGATTTCACAATTTTAACTTCACTACAAACCTTAAATTCACTTTGTAAATGTGCGATGAGAAAAGATGAAAATACTATGTCTCTGTTCAAATAGCTCCATTAGCATTGTTATTTTACATGGCAAAAGTTGTGGAGATGAACAAAGAATGAGAAAAACTGTTTAGCATGTACATTACAGTTTGATAAATTTTTAGCCGTTTGACACTATTAACACTGAGCTTTTTAATTTTGAATAAATCCCCTCTCAAGGTGCCAAAGACATTTTGTGGTAGTGTTGAATATTTATATATACACTGAGATCCATCACTGCATTTTAACATATTTTCATAAAAGGACTTTGCACTTGATTTAAATTTGGTATCGTGATTCCTACATCACAGTGACTTTACAAACTGTTGTATTATTATTGTCCAACAGAGAATAGACATGGTTCCTGAGCTGCTCAGCTCCAATCTTTGTTCTCTACGCTCCAATGTAGAGAGGTGAGGACTGAAGACACACACACACGCACGCACAATAATTAATTGTTGTCGGCTCCATAAAATAAATACATCGGTTCAATGTGTTTTCGTCATACTTAAGTATTAGCCTGAACAATCCATAACCACTACAGCTGGAAGATGTATTTTTCCATTCCAATATGCTCTTAAAATGTCTGTTTCTTATACTGGTGCGTTTTCTCTTTTCCAGACTGGCCTTCTCATGTATCTGGGAAATGAACCACAAGGCTGAAATTCTAAAGACCCGGTTCACAAAAAGTGTTATTAACTCCAAGGTATAGTGTGGACACACAAGCACAGGAAATGTGCATTATCGTCAGTATTTTTATATGTATGAAACACCCACCTGCTTTTAATATTATTATCAAAAGCGTAACTTTACAAGGTGAAGATATTTTGAAGCATAATCTATGTTTATATTTGTATCTTTATTTTGTTCTCAACCATTCAAATATGACCAGGCATCTCTGACCTATGCTGAGGCCCAGATGAGGATTGATGACACCAACAGAAATGATGATATCACCAAGAGCCTAAGAGGTCTCAATAAACTCGCCAAAATCCTCAAGAGGCAGAGGATAGAGAACGGGTAAGAACTGGTGAATATGGAAATAATTTGGAAAAGCAGATAAGAGATCTGAGGAAGGAATCAAAAGTACAGTTATAACACTGTATTTTAATTGGCTGCTGTTTTTTGTTACATTTGATACCTTTTAGGGCATTGACGCTGTCGTCCTTAGAGGTCCGTTTCCACATGGACAGTGAAACTCATGACCCCATCGACCTCCAGACCAAAGAGCTCATGTACGTGACTTCAAATACGGAGCTTCTTCAGGATTCTGTTCTTTGCAAAAGCTCTTTTTATATATTTATTCCTTTGTTGTCTGTGTTAGTCATGCTGTGTTTGGGATGCATGTGAATAAATCCATCTCTTGGTTTTTCAGGGAGACAAACTCCATGGTTGAGGAGTTCATGTTGCTGGCCAATATTTCAGTTGCCCAGAAGATTTATGATGAATTTTCTGAGTGTGCTCTGCTGAGGAAACATCCGGCACCACCTCCATCGAACTACGACATCCTGCTCAAGGCCGCGAAATCCAAGGTCAGGGGAGACCAGTGCAGAAAAAGTTTACTTAAATCATTTAAATCACTATCAACCCACATTTAAGGGGGAATAAAGTACACATTTATTTTATCTTCTCTAATAACATGCATTTGGTCACATGTTAGGGGCTGTTTCAGACTATTCAGTGTTTGTCTGTTACATTTAGCTAACCGTTTCAATTATTCAGTCACATTATCTAACTGTTCTGCTCACCTGCTACCTAGTTTTCAAGGATTCTTAACACATCATGTGATTATCTTATCTCTTATTTGAGATTAGTCCAGCTACAGTCTTCCTCATAACCACAAGCACCTGCACAGATCTTCTCTGGTTGAGACTACAGTACACTAAGAAGTACAAAAGATTTTAATGTGTCAACCGTTTTTTTTTCCCAGGATGTGGCGATCCACACCGATTCAGCCAAGGCGCTGGCTGACTCCCTCGATGTGGCCAAAGTGGATGGCTTCCCGTATTTTAACACACTGCTGCGCATCTTGGCCACTCGCTGCATGATGCAGGCGGTCTATTTTTGTTCTGGCATGGACAGCGATTTCCACCATTATGGCCTTGCTTCACCCATTTATACACACTTCACATCACCTATTAGGAGGTATGAAACCAGACATTCACCACACCTTGATGTGTTGGATCAGACTTTTAAAGAAATAAAATGTGCAACACCACAGGTCTTTCTCTCTTCTTATGTCATTCATCTAAATTTCTGCCTCCTGTGTCTTCCCCCTGCACACTGTTTCTCTGCTCTCCTTCACAGGTACGCAGATATTATAGTGCACCGCCTGCTGGCTGTGGCCATTGGAGCGGACAGCACCTACCCAGATTTGATGGACAAACATAAACAGTCAGCCCTCTGCAACAACCTCAACTACAGACACAAAATGGCTCAGTACGCACAGAGGGCGTCCGTGGCCTTCCACACACAGGTAAGCACATGTGGATTACTGGTTTCAGGCCTACATATAAACGACCCACTGTCCTGGACCACCATCACCCCCACAGATTCTTGCTTTAATACAAATTGTCTCTTTCCAGTTGTTCTTCAAGAGCCGAGGCATCCTGAACGAAGAAGGGTTCGTTCTGTTTGTGAGGAAGAATGCCATCATCGTACTGATCCCAAAGTTTGGCCTGGAGGGGACAGTCTTCTTCGACAAAGTCAAAGACAAAGTTGCCCCAAGTCTTGTTTTTGATGAAGAGGTATAAACACTTCAATTTGTAGAATTTTTAAAGTCAAAAACAAAAGCCACTCGTTTATGTTTTATTAAATTAAAGCCACTTATCTTCATATAGAAATATTCAAACTGTTTTCTTCTTATGTGCAGGGTCCCTCTCTGACAGTAGAGCAGCACACCTTCCACATATTTGACAAGGTGAAGGTCACCATCAGCCTGGATGACTCCAACATTCAACACCAGAAGATCCGCATGGCTCTGACTGAACCTGTGGTAAGGACAGACTAGATTTATCCTATCAAGTGATTTTTACTGTCATTTGTTGTTTTAGCCAATATTAATATTGTTTTCAGTCACTCCTGATTTGTTTATTACACTAAAAAAAGTATATTTTCTTCATTTCAGATCCCTGGTGTGAGTGTTTCAGCCCCAGAAGCTGAACCACAGGCCAAGAAACAAAAACTGGATCGCTGACAGCAGCAGCAGCAGCAGCAGCAGCATAAAGCCACCTGAATCCTAAAATGATCTTCAGATCAAGAAACAGTTAACTGTCATACTGGGCAAGTATGCTCATTTTAATAAATCTACCACAGTAAACCCACAGTAGTTCAGTCTCAGTGGCACCTCTTGCTCTTGAATGTTATTTTTAATGATTTGAAACATTTGTTGGTATACAGACAACTGGTAGAAGACTACAAGTCGAGCAGTGTAACTTGTCTATTAACAGTGACTCAGTCATTAAATTTTTTTTACATATATGAATCTGTGTTTTCTTTAGATATATAAGATCTCCCATGGAACTGTTCAATTTTTTTACCCTGCGTCCACATATGTGAACATTACATTTTAGATTTTCTACAGTGGATACTTCACGTTTCTGAACAAACAGCAGTTGTCCTCGTTTGTGGAACCTATAGCTAACCCTGTTGTCTTTGTTTGTGGACACCCTGGCCTTCCTTCTAGTGGTAGCAAAAGCACAATACATCAATTGTATCAATGTATTATTACTACTATTACTACTCTCTGTTCAAAGACAGTGCTTAGTTTTTAGACTTATTGGACCTAATAATCCCAAAGAGCCAGGAGAAATTAAAAATGCATGGCAAACAAAAGCTGGGGTCTCAGGAGGTTAAAATACAGGTTGACCACAAAAACTGCTGGATTTCAAATAGTTGTAAATGATGGATCACCAGACCTAACTGTTAGTGACTTTTTTTCTTTGGGGACATGTGAAAGACCAAGTTTATGTCCCTGCACTACCAGTGACTGTGGATCATCTGCAAGGATGCATTAATGATGCTGTTCACATGATTACACCAGATATGCCGCAAAATGTCTGGACCATCACACTGATGTTTGCCGAGCAACAAGGGGGGTGCCCATCAAGTGTCTATAATAACACCATGATACTTTTAGTTCATGTAGTATTGTAGTAATATTCATTTAAGTTTGGATATTCTAACTATTGGAAATTCAAAATTACTTGGAGTTTAATGGTCTAGTTCTAGACCAAGCCATTGAATCAATATACTCTGCAAATAAACATTATACACAGATCGTGCTGTATCCTCAAGTCAGACAAAGTATTCAAGTTGGTTTTTTTTTTTTTAATGTGACAATGATCCATGTGACACTTTTACACATAGAAAATTAGTAAAGAAATTGGCTCAATCAGCTTTTAATTCATTAGTGGCATTATTCAGTGTGACTTATTGTGGAAAAATATTCCAACAAAACAAATAAGATCCACAAGTATCCTGAATGTAAACAAATGTAAAAGCCTGTCATCTATAAACATCATGATAGATTGTTTTATAAAAACATAAATACAGTACAAATCTGAGGTCATCAGAGAGTCAGGAGCTATCAGGTAAATCATGTCAGCACCATTTAAAATTGAAATGATGGCATTAGCATCAATACAGCATTCAAGAAGGTTATTGTTGTGCAAGTGTGATTTAAAAAATAATTATTCCTCCCCCTATATTACACAAAAAGTACTGCAGACTTAGCATTCAGTGTCCAACAGATGGTCTCTGGGTTACACTTCCCTTTGATAACCTGTGATAAAACACCAGAACATTTGCTTTCAATCAGGCAACTTAAAAAATAAAACTTATGCCCACTTGTGACTGCTCTCAGTTCTACAATGAAACCATATTGAACCCATTCAGTTTAACAAAATTAATGTGCCATAAATGCTTCAAACATAGTGTAAACATTTGTTGTATCATTGCAAACTCTTTATCTTAAGCTTTCACTGGCGGAGGAGTCCCGTTAAGTGCATTAATAAGGCGGCTCAGTGGTGAGGATAACCTGGAAAAACCTGAAAAATATATAGATAAAAAAATGTTTTAGTGACAGATAAAGAAGACTGATAATTTTAATAATTAGATTTCTATCTAAAGACAAACTCACTCATCCACAACCCTGTCATTGGGAGTGAAAGGGTGATCAGTACCTTAACTTTAGTGTGTCGAGAGACTTGGAAAGCGTCTTCTGTCAGGTTTGAACTGAAGGACTCCTTGCTGTGACAGTCTGAGCTGAGACCATCAATAAGACTGGCGGTGCCCACTGAGGTAGTGTTGTAGCCACTGTCCACCTAAATGCACAGAAAAACAGTCAATCATGAATATTCAGGTGGACAAACAAATCTGAAATGGCCAACAAGAAGTCCCTCAGACAAGATGAACACACAATGAAATACAAAGATAACAAAGCTGCTGTTAGCTCAGTCTGAGTGAAACTGTTCTCACGAACCTGCATGCTGGAATCATAACGTATGCTGCTTCCTTCAGCCAGAAGAGATAAAAACATCTGAGAGCCTTCGGTTGCCGATGCGTTGCCCATTCGTGAGCTGGTCAGCTGCCCTGAGAGCTCTCTGCTTTCCTCCTCCTCCTCCTCCTCTTCTTCATCCTCCAGCCTCCTTTCTATCTCTGTCTCCTTGCCTTCCTCCATCTTCACAGATTCCATAGAATCCACACTAATTCTGTCAGTGTCAGCAGGGTGAATGTCCTTGGCCGGGGGTGATGATGGATCCAATTCCATGCAGGGGAGAGAGGAAGAGGAGGAGGAGGGGAGATGGTCTTCAGCCTCCTGATTGTCTTGAAGCTTAGGGTTGAGGATCGGAGAGATGAGAGGAGGGGAAGCCCAACAGCGGACTCTCGATCTGGGCTTGGGTCTGCCAGTGTGCTGGGGCTCATTCTGGCAGTGGACCTGGTACGGGGAGCAGCTACGAATTGGAGAACACCCTTCGACAAATGGACTCTCGTTGCAGGAAGGGACATCTACATCCAGGGGAACGCCACATGGGGTCAGATTGCTTGGTTGCTTCCTCTCAGCTGAATAAGAAACACAGAATTAGAGTAAAGAGAAAGTTATTCAAGGATTCTGCTTTACTTGGAAATTACACATATTTTTGGTATGCATTACAAAGCAGATAGTCTACCAGAGCCTTTGGGTGTGCGTGCTGCATGTGCAACAATAGGAGAAATTGTGGGGGAGATGAGCCCAGCAGGAGACGACCTATCAGGAAAGAGAGGACTGCTGATGCTCCCGAGGCTGCAGTCCCGAAAGCGTCCGTGCTGGATGGGACTGGACGAGAACTGACCCTTGAATCAACAAAATGAAAATCAATTTTTGTTCAGCAGTGTAAGTGTTCATTTAAAGTTGAGCCAAAAGTGGAAAAATAGTCAAAATATCACTTGGAGCAAATATATGTCAATTGAATTAGTAAAAATCTGAAATGCTCCTGTGCTAAAAAGATGAATGAATTAGGAGATGGATTATGAGTTCAAATAAACATTTGCTGATCACAAGTTTATAGATATCCAGAGCTGCTTGCTTGCATCAGTTTCACAGTGAAAAAGAAGATCCTTTGGTTGATGGCCTGACTTGGACACATTTAACTTCCTATGTATAGCAAACTAATCAGACCATTTGTCCAGTTCTCCACTCACCGTAGAAGGAGTTGGAACCGACACACCACAGGATGAAGGGGAAGAAAAGATAACTGATATAGCTTCTCCCTCAGATGCTTCAACCCTTCCTCTGTTGAGAGATGGCCTCTCCTGTCTGGCATGGCTTCTGTCTGGGCTCGGTGGGCTGGAGCTGTCAGAGCCGCTGTAACTGCCCTGACCATCAAGGAACAGTTTTCGTCTCAAGGAGGAGGAACTAAGACTCTCCTGCACCGCATCACAAGCTTCCTCATAACGGTAATATTCCCCTAAGAGCAGACAGACAAACAGGGTGAATACTCGGTCATCACAGATCCTCTCATTTTGATTCTGTTGGGATTTAGTAGAAGCTCACCTAGTACTTTCTCCAAATCAAACGCCAAAGGAAGCGAAAGGGTTGTCTGGCAAGCGACTGTAAATCAGACATAATAAATACAAGTTAGTGGTCAGTTTAACAACAATGAGAGGTGGTGCAAATGGTAGAAAATAATCTGAAGCCCTTTCAAATACCACACTAACCTGAGATTTTTTCTGGCTCCTCAACAATCATAGAACCTGCAAGTACAGTAACAAAAGACAATAATATGAAATCTAAAGAAATGCCAGGTGGAAATGTAAGAGAAGAAAATATAAAAACTTAAATGAGTAGAAAAGTTATTTAAACAAAGCAATAACTCACTATTCTTATAGATCTGTGGGGCTTTCCGGGTGCCTGGTGCTGCCCAGGGAGAGGGCACGATAGTTCCTTTGGTAAAAAACTTTATGGAAACACAGGGAAATCACTTGAATACAAAGCCAATCTCTAAATTAATAATATACCATGTTCTCGATCATTATTCAACAAGACATTTGATTTGATTTCCTTACTTGCTCGATAGCATTTTGACGTTTTTCTTCTATGTCAGAATCCGCCCTGAAAGGAAGAGAAAATTTTACTATTTTCATTCACTGTAATTAATTTACTGATCAGATCTAATACATCAAGGTCCTTGTATATGCACATTTACTACGACTATTGTTTTTTTAAGTACACACCTTGTTTGGCTGAGGTAAAAAGACTGTCTTTGGATATCCTCTGGGTCTATATGTACTGGTAGAAGACTTGCCATTTCGTCAATAGACCAGTTAAACTTGGGTGGAGTCTGAAAGAGGCACATGAGGAAGTGAGTAAAAGACTTTATCCACCATTCAGGAAAGCAAAAATTGAGGCTTAATGCAAAATCAAATCATAATACAGTATTTAGACAGATTGTGAAAATAGATGTGTCTCTATGCATGTGCCACATTTCATTAAAACTAAAAGATTTAAGGCAGTAGGTAAAAGTAGTGGTCAGACTTACAGCTTTACAAGACCTGGATTTGAAGACAGACGGACTCGGAACCAGGGGTTCACGGAGATGATGGTAGTCATTGGGACTCTCGAAGGGATTTCTAATATAAGGCCTGCCTGGAGTCTCTGGAGTGATCTGTGGCTCAGCATGGTCCCCCATTTTAGCTAACAACAACAAACATCAGAGTCAAAACCAAGAACAAACAAATTCCAAACCTAAGATTACCACAGTCCACTAATACGACAGTATTTATGTCGCTGTAGGACTTTTGTTTAGTTTAGTATGTTAGCATCACTCCCCCTGTTTCTATAGCATTAACGAGCCTTCGAAAGAAGCGATTATTGAAGAAGGAATTTTGTTAAACTATTGCTATATTCCTGTATTCGCTACACAAACTTTGTAGATGGTACTCACAAATGTTTAATGGACCACGACTTTGATGGCACAACTAAAACACAATCTTCATTGAGGAGCCCACAGCAAACAATCAGCACACACAATTCAAACGTTTATTTCAATTTCGCCCACAAGCCCCGCCAGCCAATAGGAGCGAGGCACGAGGTTCCTGGGAGCCAATGAGGAGGCCTGTGACGTCACATACCCTCGCCAGCTTCGCTAGTGGGTTCAGCAGGCTAGGTGGCTAGCTAGCTCCTAATACTATCTTTTACTAATTGCGCATTTCTAATACTTGGACATTTCGTCTAAAATGAATACGAAACGTTTAAAGTCAGGCTGAGCTGTCGGGATAACTTGCTAAGTTTGTATTGTGTCCAATACCTTTTCAAATCTTCATTTTAGCCACCTGCTAGCTAGCGTCGGCTAACTATATTCATACATCACTATGGCAAGTGCAGCTAATGCAAACCTCAACGCAGTCCGGGAGACGATGGACGGTCAGTATGGATCAAATACACATGCAGCAGTTGATGTGTTAAGTGTCCATAAAAACTCACAGAAGAATATGTATTAAGTAAAATAAATACTTTATTTGTAAACAGACTGGCTTCTGAGTTAAATGCTAGCTTGTTGCTTTGCTGACAAATTGCACATGACGTGCAGCAGTCCAGTTCTGTCTCATGTCTAAAATATTAATCATGTCCCCTTCTTTCTCTAACAGTCCTGCTGGAGATCTCAAGGTTACTTAACACCGGTTTGGACATGGAGTCTCTGTCCATTTGTGTGAGACTGTGTGAGCAGGGCATTAACCCAGAAGCGCTGTCCTCAGTCATCAAAGAACTGCGTAAAGCTTCTGAGTCCCTCAAGGTACCGACACAAAGCTTAATAAGGGCTACACTTAAATATGTATATGTCAGATCCCAGCCTGGTGTAGCAACAGTTATGGCTATGGATCAGTTCTTTAGAAATCATGTCTCTTGCTAATGTGAAATTATCAGAGTTCTAATGTGTTGAGCTGTCTAACACAGTTTTAAACTCTGAATCCCCAATTTGCAGAGGCATAATTAGAGGAGCAGCATAATGATCCACACTTTTAACAAACTGTAACAGGTGTGTCATTAAATCACTTTTTAATTGAATTACTCACATATGTGATATTTTAAGATAACTTTATTTGATCATCTAATTGCTTGATTAACCAACCGTTTCAGTTGTTATTTAGAAGTTGAATTGATGGCAATAATCTACAGTAGTACTGAACTCTGTTAGTGCTGCGCTGTAAGCTGAGATGCCTGCAGCTGCTGTGGTTTTGATAATGAAACCCAGATTACATCTGAAATTTAAAACCGTTAACAAAGCTGGGATGTGAGTGTTTACAGTCACCTGGTCAATATGGTGGGGTGATATAACAATATATACAGTGAGACAACAAAAATGTCTCAGTTGTCAGATATTGTGCCATTACATATATAGTGAGAGAGATCCTCCTTCAGCTCACACCACAGCTGTTTCACAGCAAGATGAGGCTTTAAGGATTTTTGCACAAATGAAACACTACATTACCAAGGATTAATTATGGTTGTCAGGGATTAATTTTGTTTAATTTTCCAAAAAACATGCATCTCCTTTTCTTATAGTCCTAAAGAACAATACTGATATTTTACAGTAAATTGCCTTTTCTTTATTATGTCAGTATCACACTATCAAATTGCAGATACACAGCAGAAGTTTAACTGTTCAGCCTTTTCCTAAAGTTGTGGAATATTGTCGAAGGTTAGTTCTGTTTGGGCTACTGAATTTGGCCACTTTGGCCACGTGTCACCTTCTGTTAGGACTTTTCCTATCCACTTATGCTGTACTCTTACACTATTTGTCTTTTTGCTCTAAAAAGCTAGTTTGTTCATATGGGGCTAACCTCTTTAAGTAGAACGGCAACATTTAAATCACTACTGAATGGCACCAAGAAACTATTTTGAGGGACTTGTAATCCCAGAGACTGAAAAAACTATTAAATATAATGAGTAATGCTAATTTTGATGTAGCTCTTGAGTTTTCCACATGTGAAATATTCCAGCTGTTCTTTTACATCTCGTCATCGTCACTCAGTTTTGTAAAAAATCCCCACTTTATAATGATCAAGTAATGGATCACTGATGTGTATATTTCTTTTCTCCCTCAGGCTTCTGAGAACTGCACAAACTGAAGATGAAACTAAAGCTTGGGACCTTCAGTAGGATCATCCCCTGTTCCTGGATCTGTCCCTGGATCTGTCCCTACCATGGCTCACCAGCCAGTCAGATTTGTGTGTGTTCTGTCACTCTGTCCTCTGTGCCTCCTTGGTCATTAATGTGCTCCTGTTCTGTGCTTTGACTTGTGTTTGGGGTTTTTGTGTAGAGGTAAAACCCCAGTCCTCTCTCTTAAACACAAGTCTTCTCCTGAAATAATGGTGTGCTCAGCCATTCTTCCTCCAACTCAGGCGTGCTTCAAGATGATCCTACAATTCGTAAAGTGTTGTTTCAGGATAGCATTGACATTCTGCCTTAATTTAAGAACAAACTTCTAATTTCTCATTGTTAACATTATGTTGCACTTTTCTTGAGCAAAAGTTTTTTACGATGTTTTGAAAATGTCCATGATTTTGTTATGAATTGTTTTTAATTTTGTGTTACCTTGTTGTTTTTCAACTTCTTCCTTTTGCCATTTTCATTGTTCATATGACTCAAAGCCTAAATTAAAATGTTCCAGTCAGCGGCCACCAGGTGGTGTTGTGCCTTTCTGATTCCAATCCGCGATTGAGGTCTTCATTGTGTGCAAGTTGTGTGCAAGTTTCCCATCTTGTACGTTTTCTTGATGAATCACCTGTTCTGTGATTTTCATAAGGTACTTTTTAAAATTACATTTCCCACCTTTATTTGCCTCTTCTTATTTCATCCTAATCCAAATTTAGAACACATCAAAGCATTTTTTCCTGGTGATATCATTCCTACAGGCCTCCCCTTATTATTAGGAGCCAATTTTTTAAGAGGATTTTACAAAGGAAATTATGTTTCCTGTGAGTCTAGGTGAAAGGAACAAAGATATTGGTTGAACATTTCACAATACAATACAAACAGGCCATGTAGGAGTGATTGCATCCACAGCCGCCAACATGCTTCACAGAAACGAAGATGTGAACAAGGGTCATTCTTTACAGCAGGATGTCCTGTTGATCTGAAATCTTTGCTCCTTCATGTCTGTGCTCTATCCACAAAAAAATCTGAGATATATTGCAAACTTGACAAAAAAAACCATGTCTTTGATCAACTAGAAATGAAGCTCCTACATCATATATCTAACCGCACAGCATTGTTTTGTTTCTCCGCTGTCTGTAAAATAGCTCTATTCATCTTCTAGATGAGGGAAAATGCTGAGAGCACAGAACATTCCTCCACAGGCCAATATTGCAGGCTAGGAGCGACCTATAGTGCTTGTATCGGTAGCTTCTAAGCATGTGTGTGTCCCTCAATGTGTGAGAGTTTAGGTGTTCACGCGGCGCTGTAGATGTCTACAAATGAGTAGCCCCTGAGCCATCTGACAGTAACGCCTCACCCCTCACAGGCACACCACAGAGAAAGCCAGCGAGAGTGCAAGAGAGTATGTGTGTGTGTAAGCATTTCTGTCTTCCTCTGCTTTGTCTCGCCATCTTGACTGACGGGCTGTGAGTCTAAATCTCTGTACTGCTGCTTTGATCTCTTAACACAGTATCTCTCTGTTCCTCAATACCAGCATCGTGTTAGCCGGGCATGAGAGACATACCAATTCAGTGCAGTGGCTCTCCTTGATAGTCCATAAGCCTAAACAACCCCAGGTCTCGGTGGGGGGTGAACTGCGTGAGATGCTGATGGAGGGAGACCTACGCCGAGAATCCTTTTCTGTTACAAAGAAAAAGAGTTATGCACGGCTTGATTGGCTACTATGGGCGTGGGATTCAGGATGCATTGCTCTCTGTTTGATGTGTTTGAAGGGTTTCTCCTTATCCAAGCCAGCTACTTTGATCTCTGTTAAACAAAATATTCCCAAATCCCACAGTCCTAACAGAGATTAGCGTCCATATATGCATAAACATCTAAGAGGTGTTCAACTAGGGCACTGGTCAGGTCACATGACTGTATCAACTTAAGAGGCAAGCAGGTCCTCACATCCGAACTTCTAAAGGTGTTTATATTTGTACGTCTGATAATTATCCAGGCCGAGGATTATTTTTCTGATAAATGAGGGCAGTCTCATTTAAAAGTGAAAGATCTATGTGCAGTAGCAATTACAGTTCAGGTGTGTGCAGTGGATATTAGAA
Source organism: Pseudochromis fuscus (assembly GCA_900323345.1). Lineage (NCBI taxonomy): Eukaryota > Metazoa > Chordata > Actinopteri > Pseudochromidae > Pseudochromis > Pseudochromis fuscus. Next base: position 39,452 of record OOFC01007072.1, read on the forward strand.
AATAATTAGACTGGACTGATTAGAAGTTGGTGTGGTCTGTTGATGTTTTTCCAAACCTAAATTACAACCATATTGTCTCAAGAAAAACAAATACAGCACAGAGGCTTATTTGAAGACGAGTTTAACCAAAAGTCAAAGATCTCTGTGTGCATACTTACTGTTCAGGACACTAATTACCATTAGCAATAAACAAGTTGGTTTAATGGTCTCCCTGCAGAGGTGAGGCTTTGTTTGTCCATTTCATGTTTTATTGCGCACTATATGGTAATTTCAGTGCTAGTGTTTTTATTTTAAAAAAATAAATACATAATTTGAGAGTGTTTTCATCACAAAACCTTTTTTTGTCAGGTTTTATTTGTAGTTGCTTGTAATTTGATATTCTGTCTGTAAAAAGTCTATTGCTGGAGCAGTGTTTTATGGATTTTGCATGTGTACAATACAATGGTGACAAGTGGAAAAGAATATTTATCCAAGTACTAAGCACACTCTAGCATTAGTTGTATATCCGTTTCATTGTTTGCTTCTTTTGTCTGCTGATGAATAACCATTCATTGGACAGCTACGATTGAAAACCAATAATGTGCACTTAAAATACAATAAATTGTCCCCCCAAAGGTATGTAAAATAAGTTGTCTTATCTTCATAGCAGTAAAATGCTGCTTATGAATGTGTGCATCTGCAAAACAATCACATTGTAAAATAAACAATCTACTTCTACTTTTAGTATTTAGCACAGTTTGCCAGTAATACTTTTTCCTATTTGCAGTGGCTACTATGACCTCTAGTACAGGATAAGGGCAATTTAATATTGTCATTATTACTCTGAGATTCCCATGAGACAGTTGCTTTAATGTCACAATTATCAGACAAAAAACCAAAGCAGAAAACAACACATCTGTTCATGTATTATTTATTTCTTGTTTAAATTGTTTAACCATTACACATGGAGCCATACAATTTGTAAGTCTATACTGTTCAGCTATATCTTATCATTATTTTATATTAGCTATCATTATCTCCTGAACAAACTGATCAAACCTTAATTTCAACTTTAATTTGTCAGAAATATTTCTATTAATGTATTTCTTCTTTCAAAAGTTAGCATCACTTGAAGATAAACCTTAAAGGCAGTTTTTTGTAATACGTCATCATTTTTATATCTTAAAGTAGAAAATGTGAATTTTACTTCAACCACTGATAAAAAAAAATACATAGATACCTACAGCAGCAGGTTTTTATGGTGTGAAATCTAATCTTTGAGACTCCACAGCAGTGTATATGGTGGAGAGATCCTGCTTTAAGGCCAGTGTTGTGTTGATTTATTAGTATTTCTCTAACTGATCAGCCTGTCTCACCCTCATCCCTCAGCTATGTGAAGCTTCAACGACTGTATTTGCCCTAAGAGGAGTTGTATGACCTTGTTAGAGCCGTCTTCGATACAGCACCGTTGATTAAACACAGGGCACACTTTTACACCGTAAGATTATACTATTTAGGTCCCAATTAAATTCATAGCAAGGAAATTGGATCATAAACTCTTTAAAGGATCGTTAACAATCATTAGACGGGATAATAGCATGGCAATCAAAATATGTAAAAAAAGAAAAAAAAACTTCCAAAGTCTTTTAGTGACTTTGTTGTTTTTGGACATTTTCCAAGCTGATTAATGTAGAATTGATTGATTTACAGTTGTAATTAGCTGTACTCTGCATAGATGCATAATAATCATATATCTCCCTGCTTGTTTTAAAGTATTAATTGGTTTCATTAACAAAAGCAGTTAATTGAATAACAATTAACAAAGTTGATGATGGTATCGACACAGCGCATGCAAACTCCCTTGTGTTTTCGCTATGATGATAATGAAGCCACCTTTTTATCAGATTGAAATTTTGTGTGTTGGACTATGTAATGACTAATATGATATTGGGCTTATTAGTTTATTCGAGAGGCTCACTGAGGCGTTAAGCTGGTATTGAACACATTGTGTTTAACAGGTAGACACCATATGCTGCCTTAATCAGACATTGGAATCACATTTGGTTGTTAAATTGTCTTCTAATAAAAGCAGGTAGTAAAACAACTTCAGCTAATTCAATTTCAGCCGAATTTCAGTGAAGTGAACAGCTGTTCATATTTGTTGAATTGTTTTAACAATCCCCTTCTTCGCTTTTCTTTTTTTCAAGGTTTAACTCCAACAGCTTGTTTGTTCTTCAACTTTTCTTGTAGAAAATAGAGATGGAGGGTGGACGAGCTGTCCACTCTCCTTAAAAGAAGACAATACCAGGCATATTGTAGTGACAGCTTGCATTGTGTGTGTGTGTGTGTGTAAGAGAAAGAGAGGGAAAGAAAGGAGAGGGGAGAGAGAGCAAGTGTGTGTGTATGCTAGAAAAACAGAAAAATATAGAGAATGTGTGTGCGTGAGCATGTGCATGTGTGTTACAGTGACAGCTTGTATTCTCCGTGATTAATGATGTGCTGTGTGACTTGATAAGTGCTTCGGAGGACCAACGCTTGTTTCAATTAGACCTTGTGAAGGTCGCGACGCCGCGCCGGCCTCTCATTATCATATCCATAATCAATCCACATTATCATAGGGGAATGTGGAATGGATGTGTGATATCTTGGTCATGCACACACACACATACAGAGATGAGCGCACACACACACGTGCACACAGACACCTAATCACATACCAAAACACAATGACACACTCTCTCACTCACAAGAGCACACACACACACACACACCCTTCACTCCAAGTTGATTTGAATCATAACAGTGGCTGTCGGAACGGATTGTCTGTTCAGATTAAGTGTGTGTTTCTGAGAATTAAGCAGCATTGATGGTGGTGGCATTTCAGATCCCCACTGCAGACACAAATGCCAAAACATCATTCTGTCACCCC
>OOFC01007088.1:3244-26608 GCA_900323345.1 Pseudochromis fuscus
TGGAGGTGCCTGCAAAGAGAGAAAGATGCAATAAAAAGAGTTGAAGTAAAACCCCAAGTAACAGATATACATCATTTTTTCATTTCAGTGCATGTCGTGGTGGATCCAGTTTCAGGTGTGTGCAGTGGGCCAACAACTATTTGTACAAGTGGTGCAGGCAGCAGGAAACATTTCTCCCTATAATCCAGTGCGACTGATAAATGTCTCCTGAACTGTTCAGCATGTTCGGATTCGGTGAGTGAGTGTGGACGTGAGGTGTCTGCAGCCCCACCTGTCTTACTGCTGGCCTGGACGACGCCGACAACCGTCCCCCTCAGGACATCCTCTGATACAGTGAAGTAGTACTGAGTCTGCTCGAACACAGGCGGCGCCACCAGCCCTGCCACCACGCTGATGTTGACCCTCGCATTGACATGAGCCACCAGACCACCGCCATCCTGAGCTGAGATAACCATGGGAATGACAGAGTTTGCCTTCCCATAGACAGAGCGAGACAGGGAGATCACGCCTGCAGAAACAGATTCATGCACAGGGTGTAAACAGTAACATCATAATTATAGAATAAATACTGTGAAGTGTGCAGCAATAGGAGGAAGACTTGTGCTAACCTGTGTCCTTGTTGAGAGTGAAGTACGGGGAGGCCCCTCCAGGTACGGTTTTATATGTAATCCTGCCGTTCTCACCAGAGTCGGGATCATAGGCTGTGACTCTGACAACAGACGTCCCAGGGGCGCTCTGTGTGCTCAGACTCACAGCATAAGTGAGTGGGTAGAAGGCGGGTCTGTTATCATTAATGTCAACCAGGTCTACCTTCACATAGGCCACGGAGCTCAGTCCACCCTGCGGAGGAAACACAAAGATCTTTTGTTGTATATTCACACACATTAAATCACCGACAGAGAACACACACCTGAAAGCAGGATTTAGGCGACATTAATGGTGCACACACACACACACACACACACACTACATTAATGGTGGAAGTAAAAACCAGCAGTAAACCCAGTTAAAATCTCCATGTATGGAGTGGCCTCTAAAATATAGTCCCCACAGGTTCGTGCAGGGACACAGATTGATAGTTTCCCCTGGGAAGGAGCAATATGTCATGACCCGTGGAGGGCGAGCGGGCGTGCTGCAGCCCCGGTCTGTTTCATAGGCTTTTTCATTTGCAGAAAATACAGTGCAGGCTTTTCATTTGGACCAGGTGGCAAAAACGAGGGAGGCGGTCGTCCAACTTGTTAAAATATTACTGCCTGACAGTCGAGGTATTTCTCCATCTGATTGCTTTAACATGCCCGCAGTCATTTTCTTTCATTTTAAACCTTTTCTTGAAGTATTTTTTGGCGTTAAGTGATGCTAACTGTTGAGCACCTCTACCTACCATGCTGAGCAATTTCTTGTTTTAGTTGACTGCACAAATCAAAGGTTCTGTCTGTGCTCCCCTGGCTGCTGTGTTTATAGGATTACACTGTGGCTCAGTGGATTCATATTAAGCAGTGACTTACCCCATCCACTGCAGTAACAGTGAAGTCGAAGCTGGCTGCCCCTTGATCTCTGTCTAGTGCAGCACTGGTGCAGATCTGGCCGGTCTCCTTGCCAATGGTGAACTGAGAGGGAACGGCGCTGTTGATGCCAGAGCCGAGGGAGTAGGTGATGGAGCCAAAGGAGCCGCCGTCTGCATCCGTCGCAGTCACCTACACAGAGGAAAACACGTGATTGGTTAAACATTGTGCATTACAATTAAAATTTATTAAGCTGGAGGAGAAATATCTGAGTGGAAAAACTTCTCCATACTCAATATTACTACTCTGAAGCCCACAGCAGATTGAATCTAAATTCTATTAGAGGGATGTAAGAGTGATGGCAATCTCAAAACTGAAACAAGAGCACCAGACCAGGTGGCTTTGAAAGCAACTTTGGACCCAGTCGTTGTTGTTTGTCTGAGCCAGAACATGAGCCAAACAGGCCCTTTGGCAGAGGAGGGCTCTGAGGGATGAAGGGGGGTGGCAGGAAGGAGGATGACTTCTCCAGGCTCTGGGAGGGCTGCCAGGGTGAAAAAGCTTCAGGAGCGCTGTCTGTCTGAAGAGGATGGTGACAGGGACGGCTGGGCAGCAGTGGGATACCACACAGTACGCCTCACTGCAGCGTATTACACCCTCACGTAACGTCCCGCTTGCGGTCTGGTTTTAATAACGCTGCACATCTATAGAGGAACAGAACCAGTGGAGCTATAAAAGCAGCTCACCAGCCATCAGCCAAAGAGCCGACTCAATTACTGTAGGATCTCCCAAGACAGCACAAGGCAAACAGACCAATCAGATTGGGCCCCTGGGTACCAGCAGCGTAATTGTTTGCAAGTGTTGGCTGCAGATCGCAGATTAGAGTCGGGTTGAACCTCACAGGTTGATTAGGACTCTCCTTGGTTGCATGTTTTATAAATGGATCTTTAAAGAAAACACTAATTGGAGGAAAATAGAAGCTCCAATGCTCTGGTTCTCCAACACAGGAGCAGGGAGCCTCCTCGGTGTAAGAGAGCAGTCATCAGGAGCACGGCCAAGAAAAGCTTATCATCAAACGCTGAGGTATTTTTTATTTTTTTTAAAGATGGCATTGGTATGACTGTGAGTAGATGGAAATCATTCATTGGAGGTGATGAAGGTTTGGCTGCAGCCTCCATCTCTTTCCTGAGCAGATGGCAGACGGGGGACTCAGCAGAGAGCGTGCCCCACACTCTGGGCTGTAACTCCTAACAGAGGGTGAATGGTGTGTAGGAGTGAGAGAGTTGTAAAGCTGGCAGAGGCGCAGGCCAAGGAGAAGAATAATAAACCACACGAGGAAAAGGGGAAACCAGGAGCAACACAAGAACGCTGCTCTGTCTTTTAACATGCAGGGTGCAGCTTACTGTAATATTTTATCAACCAAACCTTATTCATAATAATCCAACAGCTTGATGGGTTTGTTTTATTCATAGTCGTGTGATAAGTGTCAGATGAAGAAGCATTGTAGCATCAATAAATATTTCCCACAGTCCTGCAGAAACATCTCCTCTCTTCATGCAGACCCTGAGGAGACTCAATGAGGCTCTGCATCATAGCCACATCCATAAAAAGGTACACCCACATACAGCACAAAGAACAGCCTACACATATATTTATGTTTGACAAGTTGAAAAAAAGCAGGACAAAAGATGAAAAAAGGGAGTTAGTGTGTGCTGAGGTGGGAGTCGGAGCTCTTTTCACTCTGTTCTGTTCAGACTGATTCACAGTGAACAGAGGCTGCTGCCCTTTGAGTTCAAAAAGTAATAAGTTGAGCAGCTGCGCTACAGAGATACTGAGGTTTTCTGTTGATGAGCACAGAGAGATGAAATTAATTTACATGACGAGGATGAAGTGCTGTAAAATGACTCTGAGATCTGCAGCCGTGTGTGATTTGAAAACCTTAAAACAATATGTTGCATGAGTTAAGTGTACGGGGGAATATACGCTAAGACCACATAATCACATTTACATAAACCACCAGCAGGACGCCTGGAGCAATGAGTCTGTTTGGAAATCTGTGGAGACTACAATTTCACTTCACTTATTTATAGGTTAATAGCAGCATAGCAGTGTCATCCTCCTGGAACAGAAGCCTCTCTGTCCAGGAGATTGTAATTTGCCAGCCGCACATATGAAATGACACAGGAGGCCTCATGCAAATGGAAAAATGAGCAGAACAATTAGCCAAACCGCAAACCATGAGATGTAATGACAAGCGAGCTAAATGTGGCTTCTGGCATCAGAGCGTCTTCCATAAAAGTCTGATTAAAAAAATAAGGATTAGGATGAATCAAGAAGTATAAACCACGACGGATGAAACAAGATTCTCACCACTTCAATAAAGTGATGAATTCAATCTTACCAGGGATGTTCAGCAATAATGTCACAGCGGGGTCCTCCCCGCCGTGGGAACATGTGCTTGTACCTTTTTGAAATATATATTTAATCTTTTTATGAATTCAGTCCGAGAGGAGATTGAAGTTATAACATCATCTGACTAAAATATTGGTAACCTGAAAAGTAATTTAGGATGTGCCGGATACACGCAGGAGTTCTCCACCCAGCAGGGGGTAGAAAAATACAACTCACCACTTTGTCGTATCGCCATGGATACGAGGGGCCTCTGCTTCCCAGTGTATAGGTATTACACAAACTCCACTTCTATTGGATTAAAAGTTCAAAAGCAAGAGTAATCTTAGATCATCAGCAGCAGCCAGCAGGTTTCTCCCTACACTTCATGTGTGTGAGTGAGGCATGATGGGAGCTGTCTTATCAGCAGGGGAAAGGCAACGTTTGGCTGAGTCCGTAGTGAAAACAAGTCGGGGGAATCCAAAGATAACTCAGGAACTTCGTCCTTCTCCCATCAGAGTCCAGGAGTCTTTCAGAGGAGCCTCTCTGACCGACCGTCCAATCAGCAGGAGGGATGGATGTTTATGTAAAATATGTCCTAATGGGATAATGATCCAGAGGCTTTTGGATCCTGCAGAGCGTCCTGACCCGTCTGTGGTCTGAGACAGAGCCAGGCCGAGAAAAGTCCAGGAATTAAGTTGTTTCTATTTATAGATATGAAACGACCAAAATGATCATTAGAATGATTGTGTATGAATTACCGCTGTGGTTTCTGGTTCTACATTTCTGTGAATCGATACATCCACGTCCTTATTTACCCGAGCCACTGATCCTGAGTCCACTCTCGCTGAGCAGCCATGTAAAACATCACTGTGGACTAAACCTGTGAGTAAATGAACGATGCAAAGCCGAAACCAGCGAGGCCATCGAAGGGTAAAACGATGTAGTTTTTAATCATGCTCCCCGTGTTTTAGAGCGCCCAGTCAAACAAATCCATCTCACATAGTCTTCAGTGAAACCAGCCAATCAGAGCGGCGGCTCTGCCAATCCAAACAGGCCACAAATGATGGAGTGTGCATGTAAATGTTTGCCAACTGGGAAATTATCGAACACATCAGTCAAACCCTGCGTGCACTCGTCCTGCGAGTGTAGCTTAGGTGAGTAAGCAAAGAGGCAAATGTACAAACACTGGCGGTGAAGTGATTTCAATCTCATGCAACACGTGGAGCAAAAAACAAGTTGATTATGCACTTTAATAACATGAATATCATATGGTTTGTGAACCAAGTGCAGATGATGAATATGCAGCTACAGCTACTGCACCTTTGTTGCATGAAAACACGAGATGACATTTCTAAATCTCCAAAGCTCACTTTCATGATTGCTTTTATCGTACTTGGAAAGTGCCGTTACCTCCATGTGCTGGCCAGACAGCTGATGTGGGTTTAAAGAAGTGATTAAGTTACAAAGGCCCATGTGGCTGTTAAACAGGAACAAGTTTCCATCCCGAGGGTTTCAGGACAGAGGGGACGCTGTTTAATGAAAGGTAAAGAAACAGAGCACTCACAAGTTTGTGATGGGTAAGATGATTTGGATCGTAAACACCATCAGAAGTCACTGTGTGATGAAGTGATGTGCATATCATTAGAGGGGAGTGGAGGCGAGGAGGAAAGCGTAGGCTCAAAGGAATCAAACGAGTGGGCGAGTTGTAGAAATCTGGACTGAGAAACGCTTTGAGCTTTCACAGCTGGTGTGAAGCGGCGCACGCTGCTCGCTCTCTATTGTCCTGGCATCGCTTCTGAGGAGAGCAGAGATGAGGGAAGGAGGTGGAGACCTCTTAAAGGCCTGATTCACTACTCGCTGAAGTAGCAGAGAGGCAGGTCAGAGACGCTGTGACATGTCGAGCACCACACCAAAGAGCCAGACAGAGACCACACCAGCCCGGTGGAAGGAAGGAGCCCACACACTGTTGACAAACACCCAATCACAGCTCCAACCATTTGTGGCACAGACAGCGCTGTCTGGATGTGGACCAACCAGATGTGGAGGTGGTTGCTCAGGAGACAAAAAGCTGAAACCTTCACAGCATAGTTTCAGACATGTGTAAGGTCTGTGAAACGGTGACATTAACTCCAGCCAAACTGTGGCCTGGGATGTCTGGCTGCTTCAATAAAAACAATGAAAAGATGTCGAGGTTGAAATATGATCAAGTATCATCTCAACTCGTCCCTAAAGCACCAGGACCAGGCTGACACCCTCCACTCCACTGCACTGTGCTGTTGAACATCTCATCCAAAGACCCAGCATCAGAAAAAACAAACTCCTGACCTGAAGAAAACAAGAAAAACAACTTCTCCAAACTAATCATTTATATCCTTTACTTCCTGTTTTAAATGCCACAGCAACAACACACTGACATTAGCATCTTCAGATTTTCTTTATAATTACAATGCAACAACTACGCAGAGTTTTCCTCATTATTAGCAATTCAAATGTACTAAATGTCCTTCAGTATCCCTGCAGGACAACAGCAACCATCTACTCCAGATTTGTCAAAGTGTTTTTTCTCTTTCTGTCCAGATGTGCATTAAAGCACATCTGCTGTCATAGTGAAACACGGTATAACTGTCAAGGGCAGTAAGCATCTTAATCAGACTGATTTCTGCAGAAATATCATGTTATGTGCCACTTGCCAGATCTTCTCATTCAGAGCTGTCAGGGCTGCAGGGTTAATGATCTGACCAGATGGGATTACCATTAATAAGATGTATCACACCAGCTGTGTGGTGAACATGACCACACATCCGTCCACCTTCTGTACATCTTCTGACCTGCCAATAAGCAGCTACACCCTGGACAGGAACCCAGTCCATCACAAACCTACCTCGTCACCTACAGGTAATTCAGAGTATTGACTGCACAGACCTGGAGACACAGGGAGAACATGCAAACTCCACACAGAAAGTCGAACCCAGGACCTTCTTGCTGTGAGCATCACCACCACTGACAAGGCATGAAAAATTATATAATCTCGACTCCGTTCAGTTGCTTAGTGACCGCCGAGCAAGAAAGTAACTTCTGGCTGTGTATTGAAAAACTGTGCAACTTTTGTCTGACTGGTGGGAAAGCAGCATGTTGCCAAGTTTATAGCCCCAACAGGTCCTCTTGTCCTAGATTGTGGGAACTGAACCGCCTCAGCTGTTTTAGGGCAAGAAACTAGTTTCTGACACAAGGAGGAGGAGGAAGTATTGATTTGTGAATCAATGGTGGTTCCACAAACTGCAGCTTTTATCTTCTGTATAATTCAGCAACATAAATGTGGAGCGGCTGAGTTCAGGGCAGCAGGTTTGTATGTTGTCAGCTCCACATACCTGACAGAGGAGCAGAGCGAGGTAATATAACAGACAGTGGTGAAATAACAGCTGGTGCTACAGTGCAGGCACAGGACAGGATGAGGTTTCTGTCTTCCTCCTCTCCTCTCATGCATTACTCACCATAACTGCTCCACTCTTTGCTGAAGCATCGTACGTTTCTGTATCTGAAGCAGCAGAAGTCGGGTCAGTGTGTTAATTATTTAATGTGACATCACACACAACTCCAGCTGACTCAAGATAAACTTCTCTAAAACTAGATGTGCATTACATTTTAGGTTTTGATCATTTCTGTTCTGAGTGCATGAAAAATTCACAGTCAGTGTTTCACTCTGCTGCAAAGACTCCACCGTCTCAGAGAGATGAACTCTTCTGGGTCAGTCCTGCTGCATCCCTTTTGTTATTACATGAAATCCAGACTAACGGCAGACGCCTGCAAAATAACTTATTATAAGACAAGAAAAAGAAACAACAGTTAATGCTACAGCTGCACAATAATGTCAAGACTTTCACTTGTTAACTGGCAGTAAGGGTGAAGTTTCCAGCAGGGAGTGGTGTTAAAATCTCCATCTCTAATCAAATCACAGCGTGGCTTCATCAGCATAAATCTCCCCCTAATGAACCTGTAGTAAACAAGCAGCCTGTCAGTCAGTCTGGATGCAGTGTAAGTATAGATAACTTCACTTTTTTGGTTGTAAAAATAAAACTCTAACATCATAAAAACAAGCAAAAACCATCTCTGCAGATAGTTCTTGGTTTTAAAGTCTCAGTCTTTGTAGCTTTCAATTAAAGAGTTGTGACAAACTTCAGTTGCTGGGAGTTAGGTGGCCTGCTTTTTTTTTTACTTTCATTAGAGTTTCCTCTAAAACTGAAGCGTCTGTCTTTCATCTGAACCTCGCATCTGGAAGTGATTAAGCATCGAACCATTTAAGGAGAGCAGGGCTCCAAAAAAGGGAAAATGAGCAGAGAGGATGGATACTATGCTGCAAAAGAGAAAAAAGGTCGAGTGAACAGAGCTGAATGGAGTGGACGGTGCATTCAAGAGCAGACATGCAACATGATTGTTCAGCTTTTAAATCTTCTGTGTGTGTTGATAAAGTACAAACGGTGCAGATACACACATGTAGCTGCTCTGGGAAGTGAACAGTGTGGGTCTGAGATCAGTACGAAGGAATGTGACTACAACACCCTGAAAACAACTGGAAGGTCTAATCCCTCTGGTGTGCACCAACTCGGTCACTATTTGATCGGAGTCATGATCCCAACAGGTAAACTAATGTAATCTCATTTATAGCTACTAATTAAAATGTCCTGTAGAGGGATGTAATTAAAAAAATGAGTTTCATTTAATTTTGAAAACCACATGGGTGCAAATGTTAGTGGAGAGCAGTGGGAGAGGCGTGCACAGCAAACATGGTGATAACCTTGCACAGCCACACATATCAAAGCTAATTCTGCTGCAGGGTTTTAAACTGGCTGGGAAATAAAAATCACCCAAAACTCTACTGGAAGTTGTGGGAATGGACGACTGGTGTGGCGTGGACCCCGGGTCACCGTCTGAGAGGCTCCTGCCAAACACATTAACCTGTTTGTTTAACAAAGGTCAAATGGGAGAAACAAACCTGCCATTATTTTCTTGTGCCTGCTGATCACTGGTTCACCAGTGGAAAGAAAACAAAGAGGAAACTGTGAGCGTGAATTATTTGCATTGAAGATTTTGTTTTACAACAATCTGTGTTTTCTGTTTTATATACTTCTGTGATTCATTTTCATGTTTGTAAAATTCTTGCTTCTCTTTTTGATGGACTAATAAATAAACAACTAAATAAATCTCTTACCAAGATGTGGGGGATGTGCGTTGGAGTAACCTGCCTCTTACATCAGTTTAATATTTGTTTGCAGCCCTGCAGGTGTAGTTTTTAAATTGCATTATATTTCTATCAACTTAATACAAAGAGTAAAAGTCTACTTCAATATTTCACTGGTGACGACTGACCCTGAGACGGGTCACAGTACATGTCTGCAGTACATGCTGCTAAACCCACACCAGCTCACAAAAAAAGACTGAGATTTTCCCAAAGTTGAGTTTGGGAGATGAACTGATGCCCGAAGCTTGCTCAGTACATTCACTGCTGCACGACCAGGGGAGGTGACCTCACATCAGATCCCCATGGAGGCTGCTTTGTCGGGGTCTAGCTTGGCTCAGTTTCAGCCGGTCGTCCCTGTCTCAGCCGTCCAATAGCTGCGCTGAGCTGTGGTCTGCTGAGACGCGCCGGGCGGTGAATCGCAGGGTCTGTGTAGGTGGGAGGAGAGTTAATATGAATCATGCACAGCAGGGCGGTGCAGGAGGACTGATGTGGGCTAGGCTAGTGCTCCAGCTGCCTGCAGTGGGTGGGAGAATGCCCACTGAGCGTGGCATGCACAAACACGGTGCAGATGCGGCCACAGAGCCAGATTGGAGCTGGTTACCAGAGATCAACGAGGTTGTTTGATGAGCGAGATGGAGATGGTTCAGAGCTGGAGTCGGTGCTCTCCTCTCCATGTGAGCCAGGGCTACAGCGCAGGCTGCTACAGTCCTGTGATCAAGCTGTCTCTCAGTAAATTTGTGATCACGACGGGCAGCGAAGAACAAAAACAGCAACGTCCCCTGTCCTCCAGGAGATAGCAAATGCTTTATCTTTGACATGTATTTGCCGTCTTCAATAGAGACATTCAAAGGAATAACCATGCAACCACATGCTAATTTTATCATTCGGTGTTCAAGTTAAAACAGCTCATATAATCCAGAGTAATGAATACCACACCAGAGACGTCGTATTTAAAGTTTCAGTCTGATCTGCTCCACTTTAATATTCTTCCAGGGGTTATTTAAATTTGCATGAAGAACTCTCCTCTACGCACACAATCACATACAGATGCTGACACATATGGACACTGATACAGACAAAAAATACATCCAAGCAGCATTCACTTTCTGTGCTGTTGGAGTATTGTCCCTGAGGCCCTGCTGAGGTTGGCGGTTAGAGTACGACTGGGATGGATTGGTGGAGTTTCCTCGCAGAGCAGAGGGAGTCATACCTGTGGTGTGGCAGGGACTCTGCAGCTCTTACAACACAGCAACAGTAGGGCTCTAATGAAATCCCAAAACTTCATCTCTCTCTGCTTTCATCTTCACAAGACAGGAAATGGGAAAAGCATTGCACAAGAGACAGCGTCCAGAAAAACACTGGCATTTTTAGGTGCTTAATTTTTGTGTAGACGTTTCAAAGAAAGACAGTTTGAAAGAAATGTTTATTGACAGCCATACTGCCATTGTAATTTCTTGCTGGAAAACAATAATTAAAAGAGACAGTTTAGAAAGCAGAGATGGAGCAGCCTGTCACTGAGGGCAGCTGCTTATGTTATTGGTCTAGACCTGTCCAGTCGCACAAATAAACTCTTACGGGAAGAAAACTGCACAATATCTGTGGCAAAACAAGGACAGAGAAGCTTGAACACACAGTACAGTTTCTTTAAAGTGCAGTTTTTGTTACTTATTTTGTAGAAGAGACATTTTATATTGAAAAAAGCTGAACACTCACTTACTTTAGGGATGTAAAATGTAACCAACTGATGCATCAAAGTGACAGTTACATTTGTTTCATGCAACAAGCTGTGGCTTTAATCTATGGAAAGTTACAATGTTACACAATTGCACAGGCACAAAATAATAAACGATTTTTCCTTGGTGAAGAAATCCATCGATTTATCAGCCACTGTCCTGAGAGACTCAAAGCATCACTGCAACACTGCTTGATTGTTTTTCAATGAACTAAATGCTATTTATTTAGGCAGGCAGCATGTTTAACGACGCTTTAATAAAACACCAACCGTGCTTATTATCAGCTGAGTCTTCTTAAGTTAAACCAGTAGTGACTGATAAATAAGTCAATCTGCTGTTAATGTTCTCACACAGAGCAGCATCCACTCAGCTGCCTTTTCTACTCGTGTGTTTCACAACTGTCTGGCAGACGAGATGCAACTCTGCTTCAATCAGAGCAGCTGTCTGACATGTAAATCAACCAAGCAACAGGTCATCTGCACTTTACATGTGCAGCCGACTGCTGAGGAGTTTCCTGACATCCTGATGGATTTGGTCATGCATGTAAACAGCCGAGCATGTTAGTGTATGTCTGCTGATTGCAACAGGACCTCAGCACCAACGAGCAGCGACCACTTTGCAGCACGACTCGCGGTGACATAATCAGTCCTGAGGGAAATGAACTGAATCCGTTTCTAATGTTGCACTGTGCAATGCAAGAAATGAGAAGAGGGAGGGTGAGCGAGGGCATCGAGGTCACGCAAACCTACTGCAACCATGCACATAAACACGCCCTGTCACTGATTGATAAACACTGCAAACAAACCAAGACTCAAGCTGCTCTCTGGCGTGTGCAGAGTTTCTCCAGTAAACTGTGTTGAACTGGAGGCTGAAGGAAGTCAGCGACGGTTCAGACGAGGAATTCGGACACACAAAGACAACACGGTCCAGAGAGCTGAGCGTCTGTTTAGATCTCTTTCTTTTGTTTCACCCAGTCGCATAATTGCAAGTCAACACAGACTCATCCTGAGAGCACAGAAAATTATGTACAGATAACCAGATGAGCGCACACACACACACACACACGCAATATGTAGTGTAACTTTCCAAACAGGTTCCTGCCAACTGCAAACAACAGCTGTTCTTCACATAGAAACTCTGGCTGTGTCACACACAGATGGATGGAGATGCTGGCTGCTGTTACACCTTTTATCCTGATTTTAAAGTGGATTGTAAAGCTGGAAAATGTGATAATAAGATTTTCCACATGCATGTAACACTGTGTCGAATCCTGAAGCAGAGTCCTGTGTTGTGTTTGTGACTATTCGACATGTTCAGCGAGGTTTGATATTTTTGTTTTTTCACATAAATTCCTTGAGTCTCCAAAGCCATAGGCGGGTTTCATTTCCTCACCAGGATATTTATTTAGTTCTCAGCAAAATATTTAGGTGATAGGGTAATTATATTTTATCTTGTATACATGTCCAATCCCCTCCTTCATGTGATTCATTTCAAACAATCCCCTCTGAGTATACATAAGGTAGTCAGTGAGCACTTCAGTTGTTTCTCAGAGCAAAAGGGATTCCTACAGTAAACATGTCCTCCGCAGGATTACACTCACGCAAGCTCTTAAAAGGAACACACACAAGTCTGAATCAAACATATTTCTTCTATTTGAAAGATAAAAACCTGTTTTGGTTACACAAAAGCCAAACTTTGGCCAGGACTTCCCCCAGATGATCCCTGTAGTGTACTCACACACACCTCACATTCACCTCACACACGACTTAAAAGCCTCACGAGCCTGGATCTGCTCGGTGATTACACTTCCTGCTTGAAGCTGTGAGACTCGGACAGAGCCGTGGTTGTTATCATCAAGTGTCTGGACATATGCTTCAGTATTAATTATCTGTCCAGCTGTGCAAGAAAACATCTCCTGTGTGCATCTGGTGGAGCGGGGGGAGCTGCACACTGACATCAACGTGCACAAAATTACTACAAAATGCACAAAAAATCCCAACATATGAGGCTGAGTGTGTGAAATATCTTTTGGTGTTGTGACAATGTTTCCTGAGTGTCCTACAAAGGTCACTGTTTTCCAGATTTAATGAAGTGACCTCCCAACATCATGGTCAGTTTTCATTTTCCTGAGACAACCGCTTGATTCTGAAGCAAAACCATAAATGTCATCAGATTAAACACAAACCTTTGATCTTGTTTTGACTGGTGCAACAAGTCAATTCAACACATTTACATATTTTTCATTATAATTGCATCAACCGGTTCCCTGCACCATTTGAAATGATCAGGATTTGTTTTGTAGGAAATAAGACGAACTGGTCCCAGGTGAGAAGCTTCAACAAAGCCATGAAGTGAACCTGGTGAAACCCGACACCCCTGCACTGACTGAACGATGGTGAAAATGTTTCACTAAAGCTTTTCTTTAAAGCCTCTTATTGTGTTTTAGGTCCATTTGACCAATTTCTCTCTATTTTCTACAGAGAAATCCTTCGACATCCCTCGTTTGGGTCGTGATCTGAGGTGGAAAATGTGGACACACTGAAGTGTCCTGTGATGTCTGAGTTTGTATTCACCATTATGTTCAGGTCAGTCTGACCCACATCCTTTTATAAACTCAGAGAAGTGACAAGAAAACTCAATCTGTTCCCTGACATCACATCAACCTGAGCTGCATGTGATGAGTTTAATTCACACAAAAACAAGCATCTGTGTGTGTGTGTGTGTGTGTGTGTGTGTGTGTGTGTGTATTAAACAGTTCATAAACACAACAGATAAAATTATTTCTTCTGTCTGAATTAAAATAAAATTTGCTGTGGTAAATTTAATATGATGAAATCCTATATTTTCCTTTATTGATACAAACACAATATGAGGAGCAACCAGAGTCTTGTTGATTCATCTGGGAGTTTAACCAAGACAGTTACAGTCATGTGTTGTATAATTAAATATCAAAATGTCAAATTCCCTGTTTTCATTAGTGCATCATGAGAAGAGGATGCACTTAACACACGTTTTAAATTTTCTATTGTGTGTTATTGTACCAATATAAACTGATAATTTACAGGTTTTCTCTAAAAAATAAGGGAAATGTTTCTTAGCAAAACGAGATGATTTCCACAACATAAATCAAACTGAACATTGAATATTAATTAAATTAAACTCCTTTGTCCTTTGTTCTCATGAAACTAAAAGTTTGTTCTTGCAGCCTCCAGTGGGAGTGAACAATAAAACCAGTGCTTGTCCAGTTACCACCGTGCTGGATGTAAACAGTGTGCACGCTCTATAAACTACTTGTTTCTCTGTATTTGTGTTAAATGGTGAGTGAGCTGTGAGCTCTGTGCTGCTGGTGTTGGGGTCACATACAGCATCATGTGTTAAAGCTACAGAAAAGAAAAGAGTGTTTTCTTCTTCCTGTCTTCCCGACCCAGCGATGACACCGTACATGATGCTGCTGTGAGAGTTCATGTGGGTGATTTACACAGGAGGAGCACAAAGCAGATCTAATCTGGTCCAATCAAGCAGAAAGTTCTGACTAACATGTGAGGTCCGGGGTCAGAGGTCAGCCAAATGTCCAGCTGCCCTTTGTGACCTCTGGCCTGGCGACCATCTATCCCGTCTTTCATCTGGTAGCCAGCCACCCGCCGCTTGTGTGTCAGCAACAGGCTTCATCAATAACTGTGACTGCAGACAAGTGAGTTACGGCAGCGAAGAAGGAAGGAGAATATAAATCAGAGATAAATTGGCACCTAACCTCTCCCTGAAGCCTTTGGTGTTCTTCCACCATCCCAGCAAATCTGTCCTGACTTTGTAATTAAAGACTCCTCTGATGTTGCGAGGTATGACATTACAGGGCATCTCAGACCAGTAAATGATCTTCAAATAAGCCACAAACAGTAACCTACTTATTAAACAAGAAAGTCGAGCGAAAAAGCAACATTTCCTTTAATGCTTTAATATGTTTTGATACAGTTGTGCAGCATCCACACTCTGTCATTTAGATGCTGGAGTCAACGCTTCATTGGCTTTGCTGAAATCCTGTTTCTATCCATCGCTCATTTAATCCCAGTTTGTGGCCACTTGTTCTCTGAGTGATGAAAATTATAAAACAAACTGTACAGAGACCTGAGGAGCACAGAGGAGAGACATCATCATTATAACTGCATGGAGGAGGTGAGGGGGTCATCATCCATCATCTCCTTATCTGCCAGCACACTAACAGAGTTCAATGTGAACTTGCAGTTTGGTTACAGTAGGACATTTGCAAACATATGTCAGGGTGATGTGGTTAATCTCAAATCTCTTTGTTGTGTGAGAGCAGATAATCAGCTGCCAGCACAGCTTCATCACCACCAGCTTCATGTGAGCAGCGTCCTCTGGAGAGTCCCTGAAAGCCAAAAGAAATCTGTCTGCTGACGTCAGGATCTCTGCAGCTCCTCTCTGGTGTGAAGCACGACGGATGCTTTTCCAACTTCAGTAACGCTGATCCACTCACTTTTCAGAGTCAGAGATCAGTTTGGGAACAAGTTAAAATTCATGATTTTTACATGAATGAATGCAACACATTTAACGTGCAAATGATCGGATAAAAAAAGTCATGGAAATTGCAAACTAAATTGGCTCCTCAATTAATATCCACACATTCATATGATGGTGGATGAGTTATTTTTGCAACAAGATTCATTTTCATAGATCTAAGTTCTGTTTGTTTCTTTGTTTAATGGGAACAGATGCAGACAAATTGGACTTCAGTGGAGTGTGACGACCACGCACTGCTGCACTCTCTGTACCTTAAACCACCTACAATACATTTATAAATGCACCATTTTAATTGTACATCTGAGGTTTTTCTCTGCTGTTCATTACTCATGTATAAAAATGTGCAGTTAGATAAAAAGCAGGAAAGTCTCAAAACGTATAAATAAATACGATCAGATCATTAAATAAATGTGTAGATATATATATAAATAATGCACAAATTCAAACTCTTTGACATGCACAAAGTGGCTGTGGTCCTGTTTGCAGATGAGAAACTCATTATTAGTTCCTGTTTCTTGTGTAAGCTGTTGTTTGGTTGACCATATTATTTATAGTCATGCATATTAGTCTTTCAAACATGCCCATAATAGTTGAACAAATGAAGCATTAAAGCAGCGTTAGAGCACATTACACAGGAGCTGAATGGGATAATGTATCATCTCCTGCTGGGAGACCAGGAGCACGAACCTCTGAGAATCTGTTGACTCTGGACCCCTGTGACAACGGCAATAATAAATCAAAGTTTGATTGCTGGAGAAAGATTTATGATCAGGAATGTGTCACACGGTGTGAGGACGGGTTGACCTGAGACGCACAACAACAGTGAGAGGTCGCACTTTCTCCTCTTTGTCTGTGCAGAGCTGCTTTTAAAGGAGAGGACAGTATCAGGATGAGGAGGCGAAAGATCAGTTAATAAATCCAGAAGCTGTTTCAAAGAGCAGCATCAGTCGAATCTGAACTGCAAGAGGTAGAAGTTTAGTTTAATGGCCAGAAAAAGATTATTTAATGTGAGAGGACACCAAAGGATCAAGATCCAAAATAGTTAAGCTTTCCTCTGAGGCAGCAGTAGCTCGCTGTGGTTTAATGAGACAGTCGCTCTACTGCTCAATTGAACATGTCACTCCTATAGGCAGCCGACTGTCCACCCACAAATCAGACTTTGATTTAGGAAAATATGAAAATGTGATTAAAGAGTCTTTCCTGCAGGAGTTTCCTTGACGAGTTTTATTTTTACAGCTTGAAAGTATTTTCCACAACATCACAGAGCAGCTGTGATCAGACGTGCTCCTCCACACAGGTATGTGCTGGTGCTGCTGCAGATTAAACCTCAGATGGTCGTCATGTTAAAAGGAGAAACCTGAACTGTTTCTCTTCGCACCTGCTCCATGAAAAATGACTTAAGTGTGTAAGATGCTGCTTCTACAAAGACGACTCCTGATATTAAACTGTCAGTGTCGTTTAAGCTCGATGTGGGTGTGGAGGCTGAGGAGCATCCTCATTTGGAGATAACAGCAGTGGTGGGGAGGTCAGCGCAGACAGACATGAAGGACTCAGACCTTCACCAGATCAAAGACAGTTGTAAACTATTTAATGATGGAGCTACTAAACAATTCAAGTCCTGTAGTAAGGAGGGTAAACTGTCTGAAACACACCCTGTCTTAAGTTTCTGATGTGGGAGAGGAGCCAAGGTGAACACAGCGGCTGCCCCGGGGTCGGTGATTTCGTGGATAGTGGAAAATCTGGTGCAAGTGCAGAGCAGCTTTAAGCGAGGAAGACGAAGGAGAAAGAGCCAGAAGATTACCTACACAAACAGTCCACTGCAAGAGGAGATCTGACAAGAGAGGAAAGGAAAATAAGAAAGATGTGTTTCGACTTGTCTTTAAAAAGGAAAGTTTTATTTTTCATTTGTTTCTGGAACAAAACAATGGATCTAAAAGTGACTCTGATCCGACCAACTGCTGCAGAAGTGCAAAGTTTTCGGTGAAGATGAATGTGACCCACTGGAGCAAAACAGTAGGAGAAAAAATGTGCATGGCACCCTCATGGGTTTGCTGACTAATCCTGTCTTATGAAGAGATCACATGTTGCCGAGACATTAAAGCCCCAGCGCTGCTCCACTGATGACTGTAGGCTACTTCCTGGTTTTAGTTTGCAGTAGGAAATCCTCAAATTTGGTATGTGGCATGGAAAACCTCGATCCTGCTTCTGAAATGTGTCGACCTCAGGAGTCGCGGAGGCATTATGATCACTGGCAGGGCAGCAGGAGTATGGTTTGAACTCTATTATGGTTTAAAAAACTGCTGACAGTCTTCTGGTTATTGGATGCACTGGGAGAGGAAAATACAGCCACATTAAAGAACGCCAACAATACTCAAGATAATGCACGGCCATTATGAGACCGCACGCTCGGAGATTTGGGGTAAATGTCCTTTTAAGAGTGAATCTATGTGTTAATATCATCCGTCCTGCTCCACTAGTCGAGTACTTTCATTAGCAGTAACTTACATCTGCCAGTCATAAAAGGAGGCATTGTACGATGAGGCCAGGAGCAGATTTAGTACGGCTCTTACAAAGAAAGGAAACTGTGAAAAACCGTGAGGGAAAAAGTGGGAGAAGTGATGCCAAAAAAAAAAAAAAACTACTCCAACCCCCAGTTCCCAGTTTCCTCTGAGGCTGGGGCCTTTCAGGGCTCATTCACTAACAACTATACAATGTTTTTCTTCCCTTCAACAGATTACATCAGCACACTACAGCCCAGTCCCTTAAACTACAAACAGTTGCAGCATCTCGATAACTGTGGAGGCCACGACTTTCACTGATCAGAGCAGGAGGACGTAAAACCCAACCTGAGACAACACAGGTCGCTGCAGAGACATTGTCTCCATGCATGCTCTGCTTTGGAAGTTCTGCACTTGCTGGATCCACTAATCCTGCAAAACCACATACAAGGCGGCAAACATTTCTATAAATGCCTGAATGTGGGGTAATGAGGGATTAGTTGTGGCTTTCATAAAGAAACCCAAGGCATTGTGGTGCTTTTAGTGCTAATAGCAGCAAAGAAAAATGGCACAAAGAAAACATATTGTAATCCAAAAAGCCAATGGGAAACGGGGACTGTGGATTATTGGCAAGTCATGGGATCTCTCGAACTTCACCAGAGTAACTTAAGCTCATTTGACGGGTTTAAGATTCAGATATCACATGGTGGATTCTTTGGGAGGAAAACTGCGCCGTGTGTAGCGATAGGATAAGCTGATCAACCGCCCCTCAAAGGGATTACATCTGGTTTCAGAGAGCAAAGGTTTGGAGAGAGGAACTAGTCAAAGTGAGAAGAGCAGCTCCACAGCCGAGGTATGAAATCAGCTGTTGTTGCTCCACCAACATATCAGTGTCGTATGATACAAAAACACAAGATATCACAATTTTGACATAAAAGGACCACCTGTGGTGCATCGCCTCAGCAGATTTCCTCCCTCACTGGAAGATAAAGAGCAGTAATGAAGTCTCCTCAAATATTCTGTCTCTTCACACATCCAGCCACTGATGCTGATTCTGAAGAGCAAATGATGACCCAAAAATCAGCGATCAATAAATAATGAGGCCTGATATTACCATCCGTTTGCACCATGTGCACACAGTAACTCATCATGCCAACGAGCCGTTTAAGTGCTTGTGGATAATGATCGCTGCCCTTTCTTTTAGCCCCATTAAGCAGTTTTGTGGGGAAACTGTTTTTTTGGTGAAAGATCAAAGCCTCAGCTGTAGATGTATTTCCCTTTTTGTTCTGCACACTGTGTGGCCTTTGCTTAGAGCTTTAATGGACAATACCGCTGGAAAACACACTTCACACATTTGAAGTTTTCTGCTTTATGAACTGACATAAGACCTTTTGGCTGACCAGAGAGTGACTCTTTTCTAAGGTTTTCTTTGTTTGAAATGTTTGGGGAGGATTTCTGTTTCTTTCTTTGTTTGAATAAAGGAAGGATTATTATTGGACATTCCAGGAACTATTTAATGGCAGAATGAATCCTCAGCACAGCCTGGTACCCAGCAGGCCCAGCGACGACACCGAGGATCGTAATTAATGCTGAAGTTAACGAAAAACAGGCCGCAGAGGTTTTTCAAACCAAGCTCCAAAAAATATTTTATAATCTCTTCAGGTTCGTCTTTCATTTGCTTTCATCATCCGGTGTGTTGGAGCTCTGTCACTGCACAGACAGTGACTGGCCGAGTGCAGGGGTGGCTGTAAGCTTTCCCAGACCCGACCCGGGCCGAGGACTCCGCGTTTATGAGGTGCTTCTGAAATGCGATGATGTCACACGCCGGCTGTGAAAACATGCAAGGCGGCCGCTCCATTGGTCCTAATGAGAATATTAGCAACAAACACGGGGCAGTAAAAAAATGTGCTGAGGGCACAGGCGGCACGGATCAGAGTGTGTGGCCTGGGATCGCATCCCACCTCCAGAGATATCGAAGCCGAATGGGACCAGACCCCTCACTGATAAACTGATCTCCTGATGCTGGACTCAGAGCTCTAATCAAACACTGTAGTTATTATGCTGCAAAACCAACCAAGCAAAATGAATACAGATTCCTATGATGGGGTCTGTTCTATGAATCTATGAATGTATTATTAAGCTCACTGATGCAGTAATGAACTCAGTATTAAAATTTATTAGGTGAGAACTGACCTTTAACTTGTAGTAAAAGCTCAAACCTGTAGTGAAGTGTAAAGGCCACGACTTAAAAAGAAAGAACCAATGGTGTGGTCTGGTCTCTCCCACAGTCTCAGGACAGGCAGCTTAGGTTAACGACATGTGTGTCAGCCCAGTGATTGACTTGTGACCAGTTCAGCTGAGATTTGTTTGAGCTCCACTCACAAAACGCCTTAAAAAGATAAGCGCTGGACGGAGGGAAAGAAATGCAGGAGATACATATTTTTTTATGTTAAACCAACATCATTATCATCCCAGTGTGAGGAAACTGGTATCATATATCTTGTTATTTTAGATTTGCTGATGGTAAATCAGCAGGTGGTGAAGACGACCGGCGGTCAGCACAAAGCGTATAGACTCATTAGCATCTTATAAACAGCACAGTGTCGCCTCTGCTGGATACGTATCAGACGCACAGTAGGTGCATTTATTTATTTCAAGGTCTTTTAAATCAAACAGCCTCAAACGTGTGATGTCAGTGAGTTTACATTGAACAGCAATATTTAGATTTGTCCTATTTAGGATTCAGTGAACCACACACATTAGCTGCAACTGTTTATCTTCCAGTGACTTGGACACAAAGGAGAAGACACAGTTTCACATCCGCTTTGATCTCCTGAATTCAAAGCATGTCGTCCTGTTTGAATGTGATTATTTTTATAAAAAGCAGCAAGATAATAATCACTGCAGATGATGATTTAACCCTTTACTTTTACACATGTGGGTCCAGCAGGAAGACATGTGGACATTGTATCAACTTTAAAATGTTACCTACACAAGTCAGTTATAAAAAAGTTTTTTATTCCAAATTTGTCACCTTGTATTACTTTTATTACTGTATCACTGTGTTTCTTTGCGCACCACTGTATCTTTTTATTCTATTTTATTTTATTTCTCTTTCTTTATGTGTGCTGCATTTTATCAATGTAAAGCACTTTGTAACATGTGATTAGAAAAGTGCTCTGTAGATAAAGTTTATTATTATTATTATTATTATTATTATTCAGCTTCTCCATTTATTGTCCATATTTTGTTAGTTTTTCTTGTTCAATGTAAGCATTATTTCTTTTTATTAGATGCACATTTTTACATAGTTAATTTGAAGTTTTATGTGTCACCCTTCAGGCAGAATTTCCTATAAATCCTGATATTTTGACATTTAAGGTCCGACTCCACCTGCAAACTGTCCATCCACTCCACACAATGCGTTTTTCTGCAGTGTATGTAATGTTTAAAATAGTCTCAGCTCATTAAAGACTTTCACTAAGTCACGCTCGTCAATTTCACACATGGATTATAGCTGTTTTTAGAGCAAACACTCTGCTATTGTCTGAGCACCGCAGCTGTTTAGATCAGACTTTACTATGAAGGTAGCTGGTTGTGTGAATACGACGTAACACTGCGAGACGCTTCAGACTCTGGATCCGTTTGTTTCGAATATGTTTTCCGGTGGGACTCTGTGAAATGATGAACGCTTTTCCTCCAATTGACGTTTTTATGATGCAGATTTTAAAGAGTGGGTCATCGCCGGGCTGTACGTGCTCATCCCACCTCCAGTGTGCTGCGGGTTGAAAAATGACCACCAGGGGAATAAAACCCATTTACCACTCTCATCCTGACAGCGCTGGACACAGATTGTAGAGTTCCTGTAGTAAAATTTATTTTCACACCTTGTCTGGACAACACATTGCACAGAAAAAGCTTCAGGCACATGGGGTCCAGTCGCACAACCCAAACACATGCAACAAACCTGCTTCATGAGAGTCATACAAGTACAGGTTCATCCCCCAGTGGGTACATGAAATGTACACAGCATATTATGCAGATTATGATAAATATGAGAAAATACTCCTGTGGTTAAAAACCCACCAGGCACAAATCCTGTACCACACACTTTGTGAACATTTCTCCACAATAGATCCTTTACAGTTGGATTAGGACCTTTCCATCACACAGGCCTGCTGGAGGGAGAGCATGCAGTGAATAGAGCTCCCCACCAGTCTAATCAAAGGGGAAGTTAAGCACTACTCCTGTTTTTCTAATGACTTATTTCAAAGTCAGATAAAAAAAAAGGGACAAAGAAATGAAAGTCAGATGCTGATTTTCCCACATATTGTCACTCATCATCCACATCATGGAAAAATTACCTTATCTGTACGTGCTCACCTCGATACCTCCGTCACATTTCACATCATTTACACACACATTCACACACACATGCACAAATACAAACACTGTATGAAATGCTCTTGCAGTTGGAGAAGTAGGTTTCTGCTCGTATGGGCAAGCTGCCCAGAAACCCTGGTCATGGTGCTATGGAGACAGGAGATCATTTGTGTGTGAGCTCTTGTTCACCTCCCTAAAGAGAGAGGCCCAATTATAAGTAGCTTGAGATTCAACACCAGCCCCAAAAGAAGACACTCAAAAACACAAAAAAATGGTCAAAAAGACTTGGAGAGGGGGGATCTACTTCAGGCAATACTTGCTCTCTTTCTCTTTGTGTAAATCCTACAGTTTAGCTGCATGCTGTTACTTTATTCTCTCAGTGAAATATAACAGTTTATAATCCTGGGAACTTGGCACAAAACAAGCTGTGAAGACATATCCACCGAATTAACCAAACCAGAATCCTGATCTCGCAGAGTGAGGTGGTCCAGATGGAGGGAAGTCTCAGAGATCTGCAGATCTGTGTAAGCCGAGGAGGAATCTGAAACCAGCAGCACTTGTGTTGGGGGGAAGGAAAACAAAAGCATGGAGGAGAAAGAGGTGATTTTCATGCTTCATCGAATTTCAGATGAAACATCAAAGAGGAACGTATGGATTCAGAGCGCCGTCGACAGCGGTGGTCACAGCGAGCGTCACGGCGGCTGATCTACACTCATTGACATTTCTGCTTGTACTTTAGTTTTCATTTTCACTCTAAAGTAAAACAGTAATATTATTATATCACAATACAGACAAAGTAATGCTCTAGAAGTTACAGCGTTCAGACTCTTGGCCACGGCTGGTCCCGCTGCCTTGAACTCGACTGTGTCACCGCTCTGACATAAGCTTTCCTTTCATACAGCAGTTGTCGTATTTGGCGATCTGTGAGGTGCACAAGAGAGAGAGTCTGTCGTCTGCAGACACAAAGCTCACCACTGTGTCTGACACATCTTCATCAGCATGATGAGAGAGGGAGCGATGGGGAATATTTAGCTGCTGTCAGAGTGTGTTAGCAGTGATTGAAGCACAGGGCTGCAGAGAAAGACTGA
>OOFC01007091.1:4468-15695 GCA_900323345.1 Pseudochromis fuscus
GAAATGACACAAACATGGCAGAGATGACACACAAAACATCATCAAAAAACACACACACATACACACTTACACATACAACCACATACACCGTAGACACACATCCAGGCAAACAGAAAAAAACTTCTACAACAGGTACTTCTCCTGCTTTCATTCACTCTCCCTAACACTAGGGGGGCCACAGTAGGACATCCCAAAATATACATATTTAAACTCGTACACAGAGCCTAAGATCCAATCTGAAAGACAAGGTGGAGAAGAATGAAAATGGTCAGTTTTTTATCATTGTACCCATTTTGAAAACATCCCCGATTCGTATTGGTTCTTTAAAGATAAATAAATTGAAATAAAAAGCACACTTGTGTCTTTTGTCTCTCTGCCCCTCTTGGTCATAATTTGGTTGATGGTTTGTTAGTACAGAAGTCGATGAAGCAGCTGGGTTTCAAAAATGAGGCCAGGGTGGAAATGGGGAAAAAATGCAATATTATGGCCACTAGATGCTCACTCTTATTGACTTAATTTGATAAATTGGCATTTTCAATCCTGGCAAATACATTTTTCTCACAAATATTCTTGTTATTCACTAAAGTCAACTTGGTTTTAAAAAGAGGAATATTTTATGACCATGGATAGGTCTGCAGTTCAAGGGTCAGACTCCTCACTTGTGGTCACTTCTGGCTCCAAACAACCAACATGGCAACATTCAAATGCCAAACTCCTGGCTTTAAAATGTGAATCCACAAACCAACAGGTGACATCACATTAGCTTCAGCAACACCTGTGCCTGCAAATTTCCACCTAGACTTTTTATGCTTATTTTGATATCAAATTCAAACTTAACGAGCAAAATCTAACATTCATGTGCAATTGCAGTGTTTTGTTCACTAAAACTCTAAAATTAAATTCAGGTTTTTTTTGTTTTTCTGCTATTCTTGCTTCATTGTCACTGTTATTACACTCTTACAACACATAGCAGATCAGCTACTTTGGGAGAGGCGATAGTGAAATTACCGTAATGACGCCATATTCATTGTGAAGTGCAACATCTCTGCTCTCAGAAACCGTTAGAATTTTTTCGTTTGCACAAACCGTGACATAATTACGGTAATCAAAAGATGTATGTGCAGATGTAGCGCTGGTGCTAAACTCAGAATTAAAGGGTTAAACAGTCTCTGGTTGATGGTAAGCTCTTTATTATTATGTGGATGGAGTGTTTTCCTTCTGTAGACGGTTGGAAATGACAAGTCACCAAAAAATAATATCGCTGGATAAATGGCTGTAAACCTTTGTGTGTGAGAGCAGATGTTCTGCAGATGTTTTTCTCACTCCTTCCATTTAAACCTTGAATTAGTCAAATACATGTTTTTATAAAAATGTTTATTCCAGCCTTTTTTTTTTTTTTTTTAAATCTGAGACACAACGCTGTCACCTTGCACTCAGTGACGAACGTTCCCAGACACTTTGTGCTCGTTACACATGTCAGTCAGAGGCTGCCCCACATGTCCTTTCCCCAGCAGAGGGTGACTCAGCACCACGTGGAAGGCACAGGACACCGTGGTACTGAGAAATGACTCACGGCCTCAACTGGTAATCACGACTCCAGCCAATACCTGGACTAACATGAAAGTGCCCCCTCTGCTGGTGGAAACCTGTCATGGCACAAGTAATTCAAGAAATGTTGACAGTGGGTACTAAAATGTGCCAGTGCAATGTTCAGAGTCATTAAGGACAGGCAGTAATTAGGAGTTGGAACAAAATGTTTGTCTTTTCAAGTAACACAAGTACAAAGTGTCTAACGTTTCTGATACTGAAGTTAATAAAAGATGATGACTATTGTTGACTATACAATTAAATCAGATTACTAAAGTGACATGACAGGGAAATGTAGCTTTTTTTTGACTGACTGAGCACTGACACTGATTATCAGTTATCGTCACTGGCTACATCAATGCAGCAGAGCCACAAACCAATCAGCTTGTGTTACCAGTTCAGTGCTGCATATCCTGCTTTGAATAATATGTAAATGCCAATTACTTTGAAATCTGTGACAATTGAACCCTCTGATTTGCATTGATTTTTTTGTTCCCTTTTTGTTCCAGTTGAGAAGCTGTAGAAAAGCTTGTAGAGTAATAAAGTGAGTTACGGCACAGCAGTATAAGACGGTGTTGTACATGGAAACAAGATGCACTTGATGTCTCAGTGTGTGACATCATCCTTACCAATAGGTATCACTAAGTGCTGATGGGTTCTCGGTGGTGCTGTGACTGATGCAGCCCAGAAGATCAATGACTCAGGATGTTGTCATTGTCGGGTGAGACGACAATGACCACAGCCACAAACCTGTTGCAACCTTTGGGCTCACAGATACACAGCACTGTGCGACGGTTTCAGTTTTTATCCATCATAACATAACATCAGGGTGAGTTCAGATTTCTGGTATGGGCCAAACTCAGCCTTGATTTCAGCATTGATGGAGTAGTATCATGAAGACACAAATATCACAGAAGAAGATGCTTAGAATACCTGACAAACACAGTAGGAGCCTGGGTAAGTGTATAGAAAAGATTGATTGATTGAAACCCCCACAGTGCTGTGATATACAGCAACCTGACTCCACTATAGGTCCATGAGCAGCGATTACTGCCCCTGATAGTTTAAAATATACATATTTTTCATTCATGGTTAGCAACAATGAAACAATATTAAACCCTGTGGACTGTGGATTAAAACCTAAGCCTACACTATTATTTACACATGTGGCCAGAAAGGCACAAAAGTTGCATTTCTGTTTCCTTATCAATAAAAAAAAAAAAAAGCTTTAAATATTCAAATTCTTGCTTGGAAAATAATTCATTACCGTAAATTCCAGACTATAAGCCGGTATATTTTTCCGACGTGTTGAACCCTGCGACTAAAACACCAGTGCGGCTCATGTATCGGCGGCATGAAGCTGGTTAGCTTGTAAAAAGCCAACCAGCTTCATCGCACCGATACATTTAGCCTCATCACATCAGACCCATGAAATTACGGAACAGGTCACAGTGGACCACATGAAACTGTTCGAATACATTCAAACACACTCACACTAAATTCTTTAGTCATTTTACGCTTCATGCACACACCCTCATCATAGAAAACACATGACGAAACGCACATGATGCAGTTTTCTAGTTAAAGGTGATCGATCTGGTTGTCGAAGAAGGAAATAAAGCTGCTGCACGTAAGCTCGGCATCAATGTGGTGAGATGTTGGAGACGGCGGCCTGAAGAACTGATTGAATTCGCACTAGTGCAAGAGGAAGATGAAGATAGCGATCAGAGACTTTTCTGGTAGGCTACTGTGTAACCAGTCACAAGCACTGTTCGGAAAAAAGCATATATTTTATTAATTAAAAGTTTTAAAAATCTTTCTGTGTAAATATCTATTGTTACAACGTACAAAGACAGGTGCGGCTAATATTCAGGTGCACTCAATATTCCGGAAAGTACGGTAATTGTTCAGGTAATTGTGCATGATAATAAATGCACACTACCTTAAAGAGATATTCTGTACTTGTTGCAAACACATGTAATTTCTGGGAGCTCATTAGATAATCACCTAAACATTTGATTTTGAACACAGCAATCAGACATGCAAACCACCGGCTATAGAAAGGAGGGATGGAGGAGGAGGAGGAAGATGATCTGCAGGACTCCACAAGACACCTCTTCACAAGTTATCATGGATGATCACAACTATTCCTGAGAAATTCAATCCATAAACAGGTAGTGTTGATTATAACTTTTTAATTTGCAGTGTTGAGTTGTTCAGTGTGTGTCTGGTACTTGAATCTACAATTTTAGCTAGTTTGTACTTAAGCCTGTTGCTGCCAATTAACTATGTTCTGTGTGTAAAATGAATGATATATTTGTAGTGTCCTGTATTGTATAATATCGGTGTCAGTGTAGATAGGTTGCATTAATGAAATGTATATGTTGTGTCCTCACTATATTAACAGCAAGCTGTGGTGCTTCACTGTAGACTGTCTGTGGAACTGATGAAGCCAGGAGTTCAGTATTTGAATGTCCCCATGTTGGTTATTTGGTGCCAGAAGTGACCATATTTGGATATACTGGGAGGATTGAGGAGGGGGGTCTAAACCTTGAACCCGAGGACACTGCCCAATGTGTATGAGACTCAACTTCAGCAACGGTCTAATTGGACACCAGTATTAGACAGTCAATATTCCTCTTAGTGAAAACTAGAGTCTCTTTAATTGTGATTTTTTCTTTTTTCAGATGGACCACCAGATAAGTAGTATTTTAGCTCATGGGTTAAAATAAGTATTTCATGATTGAAAATTTTGAATTGAAGCCACTTGGAGCTAGAGTATTTTGGAGCCACCATCTAGTGGCCATCAGGTGTATTGCACTTTTTTTCCCACTTCCACATTGGCCTCATTTTTGAACCCCAATGTCCATTTCTCTATCCAGTCTGTGGCTTTAACATTTGAACTGGGGTTTGTAAATATCGGTGTCATTTACTTTGTTCTGTGTGAGTCCAGAGATATTAACTATGTGCTTAAGTGCTTTTTATTACTTTGCTGCATGCATTGTTGTTGGATTTTATTTCAACACATTTATTGTTGAGTTTTCTGTTTTATAAAGTAGTGAAATGCTAAAACATTTATGGAGTTTTATGCAGAACATAAATGTATTCATTTGGAGAATTAAACCCTCAGCTAAGACAGATGCAGTGTGCACCACTGGTTGATGCTGTTGTTCAGTCGAGGTGTTGACTCGACTTCGTGTCGGCTGTAGATTATGCTGCTATTGAATTTGATTATTGATGCAAACTAGCAGGGCAAATATTGTGTATCTTTCAAACAGGCGTTTTATTTTTTCAGTTTCACTAAGGTGGACCTACTGGATTAGATCCAGTTTGTTAGCGTAAGTTATTCTAATCTATGTGAACAAGAAATGGACTTAATAAGTGTAAGATTTTTATTTACAGAGAACATGAAAAGCATTAGTTTTTTTTTGTGACCTGATGCATTCACTCTGCAAATGCATCAGGTCAAACTCCTTTTACCTTTCTGAAAAATAAAGCATAATGAATAGTTTTAGCTGAAGAAAGTTGCTCCAAAGAACCTCTAACCTCTCCAACACACACACAATCCATAATAATACTTATGTTGTGTGTTTCACAGTGGGTACAGCACACCTCTGTATGGTTTGAAATACTGTAGAAGTGACAATAAAAGCTTGGATCTTTAATCTGGAAGAGATCAAGGACTACTTTTATGTGTCCTCTAATGAATGCAGGAGAGAAAAAGGCCAACAGGTTTATTTTCTTCTCCAAGAAACAAACTTTCTCTTTCTCGCAGCCTTCTGCATATCTGATCTAGGCCACACTACTAAGCAGCCAACTCCGCGATATGCCATTGTGAATCGTGGCCCTTTAAAAATGCATGTTCGCTCTTGGCTCTGTATCTTTAATGAGGTGTGTCTGAAATATTTGATAGCCTCGCGCTCATTTGAAAAACAAATACGTTTATTTTCATTAATATTTGATACGGAAATGAATATATGTAAAACACATACATTAATTAGTCTGTTTTGATCAATTGTCTCTGTCGAATGCAGACCGCGTATTTCCGCACAGTAACTCCCCACAGGCTACACTGGTGCATATCATTCTGTGGTGCTTCAGAGCAAAACCATTTAATTTTCAAAGTGGGATTTAGCATCTTTTAAGACTACGCACACTCACAGACGTTATCAATTTTAACTCAGCAGTGAGGCAGATTTGTAAAATTGATGTTTGTCACGTCAGAATATGTTTTTCTTTTGAAAGAATAGGAGAGGAAATGTGACTAATGTGGCATTGTAGATAATAACTGTGGCAACGGAGAACAGATTTTCCCTTGAATTCCAGCAAACAGGACTGTAGCTGTATTTAAAGTCAAGGGAATTTGGCTTTATAGCAACCAAAGGAAACTTCAAATAGAGGTGTGTATGGAGAGGACTTGGACTCTTGGTTTCTTTAAGAAGCACATGGACTGTAAACACATTGGTGCATATGATGAAAGAACTATTACTGTGTTTAATTTTAGTAATGCAGGCTCCTGCACTCTGTTTAATGTCAACACAAACCTTACACTTTCAGTTTATAGCCTCGAATTCACACTGATTTCTTTCAGGAGCTCCACTTGTGATGGCTGATTCTTAGAGGTTAAAATATTAAATTATAAATTAATAAATTCACCGCATCGATAGATGAAAGGAAAGGTTTGCAAGATGATAGTGAGGCTAACTGTGTCTTAGAGATTAGGAAGGAGCACATCAATGGAACAGTCCAGGTCAAACGCTTTGGACCCAAAGTTTGAGACGTCAGACTGAGATGGTTTGGACATGTGCAAAGAAGGGACAGTGAATATATCAGCAGGAAGAGGCTAAAGATGCCTGGAGGCAAATAAGAGGACCATACAGGAGGTTTATGGATGTAGTAAAACAGGACACGTGACAGGAGAAGATAGAGAGGATGGGGGAGATTAAAGAAGATGCGTTGCTGTGGCAACCCCTAAAAGGAGCAGTCAGAAGTAGAAGACAGACACTGATTTGCATCCTTCCTTATTATCGCCTCAGTTACAGTGTCTGTGTACATAGATACACACCAACCAGGGTTAAAGCTGTAATGCAGTCTCTCCCCTGCCCACCAGATGGTGATGCAGCCTTATATGAACCACACAGTAATACACACAATCACCACAAGAGCGCAGTACGAATACACCGATGGGTCAGATGCCAGTGGTGGGCTGCAGTGTTGAAAAGTGTGATGTATTCTCTCTGGCAGCACCTTGGACAGCGCCAATCTGGTGAGTCATTCTGTCACTGTATTCAGGATGTTTGGATTCAGCAGCAGAGGCCGTGCAGTAATTAATAACCACATATTTGTGGGAAAATGGAGCTTGTTTAACTTCCCTGTGATGTAACCCCACCAAACTCAGTGAGGGAGAGAAACAAGGAGCAGAAGCTGACTGCGAGTGACTTGGCACGTGGAAGTATTTCTTTTTTAACATGTTAACAAACCGGCAGCGGATTTCTTTCAAACACCTTCACTGTGCTGACGGTGACTTTAATGTTGTTTGTTTATATCAGAAGTGGTTGACACAGCTCTCAGATGTCTTGCCAGAATAACATGGAAGCTTATTGAAAAAGAGCTGAGGACGGGGAATCGCATATTTTAAAAAAGCCTCCTTTTATGTGGCGCAGTCGTTTGGCATGGAGCAGCCATATGTGGGTGAATCTTACTGTGCGGTGCCTGCTTTCTGCCCTTGGCTCCTTCGCAGGGAGCCCAGCCAGCGTTGACGAGTGCGAGTAGATGGTGAATGACAGGCGGAGACACTGCCAGTCAATCAGCAGGGTTGTCTGGCCCCTCTCCTTCACTCTCTAGGGGATAAGATATGTGTCATCCTCCCATGAGGCATCTCACCATGGCGCAGCCTCCAACCCCCTTTTACTGTGCCAAGTCCTCCTCACCGTGCTCTTCTGCTGTATGTTAACTTGTCTACAGTATTTATCCCCTCCAGCTTGTCACTGTGAACTTTTCTCTTCAGCTCAGCTTTCATCTTCAACCTTCTTGTATTCACCATTTCCTGTGAGTTTGGTGGATATGATGTAATGACATAGCTACACAAGTTGTCAGCAGGACTGTTTGGAGACGTATGTTGAATACAGGTCTAAACAAAGATGGATCTCGGCTGTCCACTTGTGATCCGATCCCCCGAGACACCTGTTTAAACCAAGTGTAAACAGTTACTCACTTGTCTGTACCGTCTTGTCCTCCTTTCCTTTCACATAAATCTGATCAAAGACAAAAACTAAAGCAGCTGTTGGGTGTTTCCTTGGTTTCTGTTTCCCTCCCTGATCCTGGAGCAGAACAGGAAGCCTGGATGGACCCCGAGCATTTTTTTTTAATGCACCTGTCAGCAGCTGTATCAATAGCCCCAAAGCAGCCGTGAAAGGCCAATCTATCCTGACACAGCATGTGTTAACAGGCCGTTTTAACACGCACTGCAGCTAACTGGCTCTGGTGAGCTCTCTATTCATTAGCAGTTAGGGTCACGCCATTACAGCAGAAGACAGGTGTGTCCTTTCCCTTGTTTGTAGTCTTTGTGGCATCTCTTTTTCTACCTGTCGCTGCTCTGTGCTTCACAGGAGGCGTCCGGTGTCCCCAGAGCGTGTCCTCCATTTGAACATGTCTCTGATTAAATATTGTGCAGATATTATCTAATTAGCAACCACTCTTCATCCTTTTCTGACCCGTGAAGAAATAAGAAGCAGGTAAATTAAGTCTGACGTTCAAATAAATTTGTACACACTGTCTTGAGTTTGATTTTTTAAAATAAAAAAACACAATTGATTGCTGAGCAGGGTCATCAAAGGATCCTGCCTGAATGTGTCTAACTTGTCTGTGAGAAACAACAACAGCCTCAACATCATGTGCTCCAAGATCTGTTGCCTCTTCCCAACAGTTGGTCAGGAAACGTAAAGGAATCCTTAATCAATATGATCAATTCTCCTTAAAGCCCTCGGGATCTTTCACATCCGAGGAAAACAAATAGATTTAGTTTTTTATTCCTTCTGCAGTCAGGCTTTTAAATGCTGCTGACAGCAAGAACTGATGGTCACATGGGTCAGTATGGTGAACCTGTGGAGCAGCATGGTGTTTATGTATTTATTTATTATATTTTTCTATAGTTACAACTTCCTTTGTTCTGTATTGCACCTCATGACCTGGGTCCATCTGTTGATCTGATGTCTACATTTTGTGGCTGATAGACTGTGAAGCAAAATTGCTCTTCTGGGAAAAATAAAGTTGTCAGAATGTAAAATTTAAACATAATTTGTCTCAAGGCAGCAGCTAAAATTGATTTACCTTATTGATTTTTTTCGTGTTTGACTAGTTGTTTGATTGAAAATGTTACAATTTGTGAGCCGCAATAATCTAGAGCTTCTCCTTTAGATCTTAAGTTTGTCTGCTCAGAACAAAATATTGAATTTAGTCAAAGAAAAGCAGAGTATTTCTATATTTGAAACCTGGACTTGTAAAATGTTTAGCACCATTTATCAAAAAAAGGATTTGATTATTATTAAATTCGATACTACATTATTTCAAGCTACTTTAGATGTTTTGAGTAACTTCTTCAGCTTTAATACATCTAGTAGAGTTATAAGTCTTTGCATATAGTTGGAGACAGATCCATCTTCGACGTAGTTACCAATACAAATATACTGTGTGCATTTTAACAATTTGAGAAATATCAATGAGTGTGAGATATGTGAAAAAATAAATATTACACATTTTTTTGGGATCCATGTGCAATCGTCACACCTGCACCAATGATAAAACTTACATGTGCTCCTCTGTGAAACACCGGTTTCCACGAGAGCTCACCTTTTTGGGGTCAGCTGTCAAAACGCTCTCTGGAGACGGCGTCAGTATCCCCGGTGTAATCTGTTCTGGCAGACAGCTGATCCCTGCTGAGTGAAACGGCTGCCAAGGAATCTGGTCTGAATGCCAACACTCCCCTCTAGTCTCTCACTGACAACAAGCGAGCCAAGTCCATCTCTGGGGTCAAACTGCTAATCAAAACAAAGGCATTAGCTATTCTTTTGCAGCGAACAACAAACGCTCCTCCTGCTGATTTACAACCTTGCTTCTCAAGAGCGCGACTCTGGGATTGTCCTTGTTCGGACTCAGCATTGAACCACGTAATTCAAGTAGCGCTAATCTCACAGTAATGGTCAAGTCATTGACTCAGTAATGCTTTCTTTTCAGTGCTGCCCTTTTCCACTATTGACTGTTGGTACAATGCTTTGCTCATTGACTGCTGCCAGTGATATTCCAGGGAGTGGATGAGAGGGTGTTGGAGAGGTGATGTCACCATTATCCCTGAGCTACTCCTCTATTGTGGGAAGATCAAAGTGGTATTTATGCTAGGCCTCTGGATACGTGCGCGCCGCATTTCTGTAGAAAACGATGCTCAAATGCAAAATAAAAGCCTCTCCATTATTGGATGAAAGCTTGTTGGCTCATATGATCAGATGGAGGTCCAAAAGGGCTAATCAGAGGTAATTGCAGGACATTGACAACTTGCATGAAGGTGTCCTGTTTTAAAGAAATAGTTTGACATTTTGAACTTGTGCACAGTAAATATATAATTGTAGCCATTAGCCGTTCAGCAAAAAGAAACTTCGGAAAAATGGAAAACTTGGAGACAGAATGGAAGATGCTAACATGACATCACCTGGTGGATTGTAGACTCACATTTTGAAGTTTGGCATTTGAACATCACATGTTTTTGGAGCAGGAGAAGACCATATTTGAATGGAGGTGGGTCTGACCCTGGATTCTGAGGACACTGCCCAATGTGTATGAGACTCAAGTGAGTAAAACTAACCACTTCCCTAAATACTCTAAAATTTAAAGGGGGGGTATTATGCTTTTTCCAGATATATTGTACCACTCTATGGCATACTCCAATGACTATGTTATCTTAGGTTGATCTGTAAATGCCGTAAATAAAAAAAAACAACCTTTATGAAATTTGCCCTCGCATCATGGCCGTTCTCAACGACTCGATATTGGACTCCGTCTCCATAAGAGGCTCCGAGCCTTTCAGACTCTCCCCCTTCAGCACGCTGTCCACGACATCATCACAACACAGCTTCTCCATGCCGTATTTACAACTTTCGCTGTGTTGTTTTGGAAAAAAAGTTATTTTTTATCACGTTTGAGCGATGGCGACGCAAGATGTTGTACAGCCCTACGAGTACGATCCTGTGTCCGACCCGGAAAGTGCATTTTCTGATCAACCGGAGAGAATTCAGAGGCTCTTACAGGACGTGTCTGCATGGTAAGACCAAAAAGAGGGCAATCTTCCTTACATCCAAAGATGCATTTCTTCCACGAAGGCATTTTGTGAAATGTTCTCTGAAAAGTAGTCAGAAACGGGAGCTCCATGACGCGCAGTCCACCAGGTGTTTGCTAATTGCTGCTACCGCTGTGTGTTTGTTTACGCGGGGGAGGGGAGCTCTGCTGAGACGGGAGCAGTGGGCGGTGGCTCGGCAGGTGACGAAAGGTCGGGGGCATTTCTAGGAGGAATGGGCGTTCCTGGGAGGAACGAGGCATAACAGCTTCCACAATGGCTGCCATGAGAGTTTCTAAAGATTACTCAAACATACGT
>OOFC01007102.1:2216-17526 GCA_900323345.1 Pseudochromis fuscus
GGGGGGGGGGGCTGTCTCATTACTGCAAATACTGGAACCTGAGCGCAGACAACCCAACCAGAGACAAGAAGCTCAAGCCTGACGTGAAAACATACAAACACACACACCAACACAGACCCTCTCCGTAGCACCGATAGGATGTTGGCCCCCTGCAGCATTACCTGCAGCCAAGTCAGAGGGCGCCATTAAAATTCAACATGCTTTCGCCAGCGCCCCCCCCACATGACCTAGGAAGTGTTTAGCATTCTGCTCACACACCAAACACCAACAACTGGAGCTCACACAATCTTTCTACATCCTCCAGTCGGCTCTCTGCAAAGAAAAATATTGCGTATCCCAGCCTATGTGCATTTGTTTATTATAAAAAGAGATATTTTGCTGTTAGCCAAAGGCATTTGTATTGTGCAAAAAGTATCTGTCTGTTTACATCTGTCTCTGTCTCTCTCTCTCCTCTTTTCTTTAGAGGTTCAAGGACACTGCACTCTGTGACAGCACAGTGAGAAACTGCCGCGCCATACCTCAACATTTTTTTTTTCCTCCCATTATTAAGTGCTCTATTTTATAAAACATTCCTCTACCTTCTGCAATGAAGTGAAGAAAACAAATAACAAGGCAGGAAAAAGCCTGTGGGGGGAAGTGACACAAAGGTCCACGCCAATTCCTGTTGCTCCCCAGAGACTGACGGAAGAAGAAGAAGAAAGAATTGGAAGAAGAGGAGGAGACAGAGACGAGGAAAGAGGGGTTAGTGAAGGGAGTGTTCATTCAATCTGATGATGGAGATGTTTGTTGTGGAGGTGTGAAAGAATGTGAATGGGGGAAAAACCTGAAGGATGATTTCAGTTTATGGGTCTTGTTGTAACGACAACAGTGATTTCAGAGAGTCCAACGTGGCAAAAAGACGCAGCAACATTATCCACCTGCTTCTGGATTTCCATGATTAAGTGCATAAAGTTTAAAAATATATTTATTTCACATGAATCACATGAACACTGTGTGGACAAGATGATAAAGATCACGGAGCCATTTTTTTGTTACTACACCACTAGATCTCAACTGTTCGTACAGCAATACTGATCAATGATGTTTTAATATTGGTAGTTAATTTATTCTTGATGTGTTGACACGTGTCCTGTAAACTGTTTAAAGAAGATGCAAAAGAAATATCAAGACACAAATACAAACAAAAATGTCACATTCAATGATATTGAAGTGGAATAAATGTGTAGAAATGTTGCAACAAATTTACACTATAAAGCTAAACAGGAGGGAGATTTGAAAGGATAATGGGAGGAGAGCAGGAAGGGCAGACACGACCGAGGAAACACACTGCTGCAAATAATGGAGGAGACTAATTGTTCAGTCGCCGGCAGAGAAATAGTACACTTGATACACTGCTGTAGCAGCAATCAATGATCCTGTTGAGTGAATGAATCACCACAGCTTCTTTTTCTTTATGTGACAATATGGTTGCTTATAACCTCAGCTTCATAAGACAGACAGTGCACTTGATAACTCTTTTATCTATATGGTGCTCTATAGTGAATGCTTGCTTTGCTTTGGTAAGTTTTCTCCTTCCTTTTTCATATTTTCCATTTAGTCAACTTTTTTTATGCATGTCTGCTGCAGCAGTTGACATTTTTATTCATACTGTGTGATGCATTAAATGTCTGCACTGTATCCCAACAGCAGGAAATGTTACATATAGAATATGTTATGTTGTGCATGATATATGCATTGTGTATGCAGGTGTGGCTTTTAGTGAATTTATTTCTCTTCATAACTGGAAATGCATTTGAATCTTAGGGAGCAGGCTCTCATATTTCTGTCCAGTTATTTACCGAGGGGGTGCTGAGCTGATGCAGCCTTGCAAAGAATCCATTCTGTCTGGCAGGGAAGAAAAGGAGGGAGAGGAGGCACTCATGAAGATTTCAGCAGACCTCAGTACCTTTGAAATGGTTCTTTTCAAAAACACCATGGCGTGTATCCATACATATTTCATCTCTATTGCTCTGTGCATGCTCAGAGAGGCAATGGGAATTATTTATGTGGTCCAAGAAGAGAGGGGGATAAAGCAAAAGAGAGATAAAGAGAGAGACAGGTCTGACACCATTCACAACAAACTTCATCACAGATTACGGAGGGCAGAAGCCAAAGAGATACGTGCTCAACTAATTAAACATCTAAATTAAGTCATTAAGTCTGTGGCCTTTTTTTATCCAACTGCCTCTGGTTAAAAATAATTAAATCTCCCCTAAGTTTCGCTCTGATGCGCTCCCTCCCTCTCTCTCCCTCTCTCTCACTTCTTTCTCCTCCACACCTTTCTGCAGCTTTGTTTCGTAATACAACTAAAAAGATGTTGGCAACAGGCCCAAACACACTGCTGCATGCTGCTCGCCTCATACTGAGGGCTATTTGCGTGCTACGCTGGCACAGGCACAAACAATCATGTGGTTTGATGCTGCGTAGTCTTTGCTCAGCAGATGCAGTCACAGGCCACTCGCGACGTTGTCATCAAAACTGCAAACTGCAAAGACGAGCTCTGGGAGAAGTGGGTGTGAAAAATGATGTCATATACTATGTGTTTATGTTTGGGGACTGTGTACAACTGGGTGGTGGGGGCTGAATGTGGGAATGCATGTGTGAGGGTGCATCCAGACAACTTGTTGGGGAGTTACATGCGTCAGTGTGTGTGTGTTTGCTGGATGTCCCTGTGCCATCAGTGTGGTAACACTGTGATATAGACACCTACTCAGGTTTCAGCCGCTCAGCCTGGTGTCAAGTGTCAAGGCGGCTTGTTCTGCTAACTTAACACGTTCCCAGGGTGTTGTTCACCAACAGCACAAAAGAGCAATGGACTCAGTTTATTTCTTTTTGTTATTATTTTCCTCTGAGGTCCAAAGGTTCTTAACTAAATATGTATATTTTTGTTTGTATCAAAAAACACTGCAGCGAGACTCAACTCACAAAAGGATGTTGATTTTGTCAACACACAGGAGCTAAATCACTGCGCACCTCACGATCCTGCCGTTAACTTACTGAGTGGTAGAAAACGGAGACAAAAGGATAAACGTGTGTGTGTGTGTGTGTGTGTGTGAAGGGGGGGTGGTATTTGTCAATTAGTATGCAAATTCATGCGGGTGCCTCCCTCAGATATCCAATCAGGCTGTCATCTCAGCAGGGGGTGTGATTATGAAGTCCCTATGAAGTGTGGCTCTTAGGCTGCTATGCAAAATAAGGGACGGGGCAAGCAAGGGACAGGATGACACACTGTTTGGATGACCGCTTATTGTTTGATGCCTCACAAAAGAGATGTAGATGCACGTGTAATCTTTATATGATGACTGATACCACCTCGGTATACTTGCTTTGAACTTAACCAGTTTAAGGATTTGTCAGGACTTTAATGTTTCTAAAAAAAAAAGGCCAGAATAGATACAGAAGGCATTATTGTTTACCTCAAGTGTGATGGCGTGAACAGCTTGTTTCTCCTCCTGGCTTTACCACTATGCTCTTCATATTACTATATATTCTAGCAGATAGGGAGACATTTCAAAATAGTAAAACAAAAAACACACACTTTTTTTTTTTATCATTGAATCGGAACAAAAAGTAGCCATGGTTTCTGAAGTGCAGCATCTTTCTGCCACCTTCTCTTTATCACCTCCTCCTCCTCTCTATTTCTTCTGTTGTCACCATGTGTCACTTTGCCTTGTGGGCCTACCTGCATCACATGTACACACCTCCTCTGTGTGTGTGTGTGTGTGCGTCATGGCTGTCACTGCTCACTCTGCCTGTCACAAGGGGAAATGGCTCGTGAGAGATTAAAGCTTTGTCTTGTCATAATGAAAGGTTAGAGCTATGGAGAGATCTGAGTCCAATGAAATGAGAGGGACAAGACAGACAGAGAGAAAGAGAAGGAGAGAGAGAGAGAGAGAGAGAGAGAGAGGGAGGGAGAATAGGAAAAATAACAGGGGCGGTGGAAAATGAAGATCAGAGGCACTCAAGCATCACCCCGGTGGAGTCTCGCCGTTTTTCTCCATGAAGTCAATCAGGCGAACGACAGACTGCCACTGACAAATGTTACTTCAGAGTTCTCTTTCACTATCTTTTCCCTCTCCTATTGTTAAACCCACAGATCAAGAGGTAAACACTGGTCTATCTCCACTGGATAGCTGCACAGAAATAGCAATTACAGAAAACAAAACAAAGGCCATTTCCACTAAACATCAAGCCCCCTACATGTATTTTTTATTGTGTCCTTCTGAACAGATAAATGGAAAATATCTTTTCTTCTTTAAGACATTTTCATGTTATGTTGTTATGTTATGTTATGTTATGTTATGTTATGTTATGTTACAAGATTCTGTGACATTTCTTTGGCTTTCATTACACTGTCAAATAATCATGTGAGCCCCCTAATGGTATACCACAGCTCCCCCTAGTGGAAGGGACAAATTCAATCAACCATGAGGGCTCTTCTCTTGAGTTCACCCACCACCTACTGTAATGTTGCTGGTGGTTGGTGATTGAGGGATGGAGGTAGATTCTTCACAGCCGGGAATCAGCAGCGTAGATGTAGATTTATTTTTCACCAATTAAAAAGTTATTGTGAATGTAGCTTTAAAACGTTACTATGGATGATGTCAGTTTGAGGCTACAAAAAGTACATTTTTATACCCATTTGATCTGTCCACAGTTATCAGCCACGATTGAGATTGTGTTACCAGCGTTGTACACGAGTTTTTTAATGGGTGAAGTGGAAAATGCAAAGGGATGGACAGGTTTCAATTTTGCCCTGAGGGGTGACACCAAAGTGGTACTTGAACTAAACATGGGTATATTCGGGACAAGCTGAAGGGTACTCCGGCTGATCAGAGGGACACTTGGACCAAGAGGTCCCTCTCACAGCCTGTTCTACCCACTGTCCCTTCACTGTGACACTTGGGCAAACATTTTAAATGACGGCAGCATCAACAAGCAAATAAACAGTTTCATATACAAACACTAATCATCCACAAATTACAAACCACATAAAACAGTTACATTCACTAAGAGACCACATTTCACTGTCTCTTAACAAAGACTTAATTTCAGCCATGATACAAATTAAATAGTACTGACAGGGTACATGCATTTTGACCTTAAATAAGCATTTCAAAAACAGAACACTTCAGGACCTCTGAGCTATGAGCTGCTTTGTGTTTAGAGATGATTTGCTCCAAATGTGACATGGCTGAGACCCTTTCACACTGCGCTCTCCTACTTTGAATCTATGTATATCAGCAAGGACAAAGACTGTGATGTGATAACAGCCTTGAAAGTCAATCAATGCTCGCTATTTTCATATTACTTTGCTGTCACCTATAGACATATAAGGTCATTGTATTTATACCTTTGACCTTGCATTGCATGTGTTATTCAGCATTACTGAATGCAGACCTCTCTTTCCATCAGAAGCTGTTAGGAGGTAATTTACTATTCAAGAACAGTTGAAGGGCGGAACATCATTCATCATCTTTCCTCAGCACCCAGAAGACGATGTCCCCCGCAGTGTCGGAGACTAAAACATACTCTCACATGCATATGCATTCATGCACAAGCTCATAAAAGCATGCATGTACGCATATACAAAGTACCACAGCTCCTTAGGAGATTAGGAGAGGAGGAAGAGAAGTCTGTGTACTGGAAAAGAAAGAAAGATACCTCATGTCCCAAAATGCCTCAGGCTCTGTACCAGGAAGTGAGCA
This sequence comes from Pseudochromis fuscus, assembly GCA_900323345.1. Classification (NCBI taxonomy): domain Eukaryota; kingdom Metazoa; phylum Chordata; class Actinopteri; family Pseudochromidae; genus Pseudochromis; species Pseudochromis fuscus. The sequence continues at coordinate 7,964 of OOFC01007102.1, forward strand.
CTTCCAGACCTCCAGCTGATTCCAGGATCCTGTTGTGCCTCTGGGCACATGATACCCACAACATTGTGCTTGAAAACACAAACAAATGAACTGTCGCGACAGAATCACATACATACCAATCTGTAATTTCTCTTTACACAGCACAGCTCTGGAGTCAAGTGAGTTTCAGTGAAAGAACATCACACAGTTTCAGGAAGTATATTTATATGCAATCCAAAACATGTCAAGCAGTCAGTCAGTATGATAATATGTTTACCGTGGCGGTGCATTCATATCACAGCTGTGAGTCGGTTTAGAGCAGTACTCAAGTCTCCTCTCTCCCTCCAGGTAAGCTGTTTTTTGGGGGTGAAAAAAAAAAAGATGCATTTGACATCTTCTGTTGCTGTCATTACTTTTTCCAGTGCATTTTTTATTTCCTTTCATGGTTAGCACAAATTGGCCTACCCAGTGTCAGCTTAGCAACATGGGAACCCAAACAAGCTTGTATAATGCATTGGCCACCGCTGGCACTGTAGCTAGCTTGAGTGGCTAAAAAGAGAAAAGGCTGGCTGTTGTCTCTTCTATTCTGCTCTGTACTGGCATTACTATTTTACAAGCAAGCAGGCTCATTACAGAACCATATGCTTGGTAACGATGAAAGCTGTGGGTGCATCCCTTGTATGAGCTGGGATGCTTAAATTATTAAATACACCACCGAGGCTTGATTCAGATGTGGCAGGCAGCCCAGTTCTCTCTTACACGCACACACATACACACACGCAGAAATGAATAAAGGCATGGGGAAAAACTTCAAACACCTTTCCTGTGCATTTAGTGTAATGAACAATGCCTTAATTGAGATTGGCTAATTACCCAATTTCAAGATAATTAATATGATCCTAATTAGCATATGTAAATGGGACGTTGCATAATTGAGAATCCCTGTTTTGAATTAGATGGCTCTAAAGTGAACCCGCACGTGAAAAGGTACAAAGCAGCTATTAAGAGTTTGATGCTGCATTAAAACAGGCCATCATTCAATGTGCACTGATGAAACGCTCAGCCTCACGCAGATGTTCAGAAACATTATGGAATGTCGTTGATTATTGTTGATATGTTTTTGGGACATTGCTAATTAAAAGTCATTACCTACTTATCACTTTTGTGCCACTACTTAAGCAGGAATGAAAACAATCTTGGAGCTGGAATTGCCGTTCATGTGCAGAGCTGGTGGTGTGCGCATTCAGCATTCGGCTCATCTGTGTCCTTGGAGCTTTGTCAGCGAAAAGTGTTCCTGCAGCCAAGACCGTCTCAATAAGATGGTATAGTTATTATTATGAGAAATGCATATTTGGCTGTGTGCGTTGCTAATCAGTAAATGCAAATGCCGCAGTTGAAAACACACATTCTTGTCAGTATCTGCACCTGTGTGAAAAATTGATTAACTGCCATATTGTGCAAGCGAATAAAAGACTATTACACAGAAATACTGTCTGCTTCAAAGGTTGAAAGCAAGTGGAGCTCCACTTTCAACACAATACAAATTCAATACACTCACTTTGATACATAACACAGGTTCGTACATATGTTCTTATTAACGTCATGTCTGAAATGAATTTTGTTCATTAAAAGCGCTTTTTTGATTTAGTGTGAAGTCAAAAATTCTCATTTCCGATATAGAAAAGCTGTTTCTTTACAGTTCGCAACAGTTTGTGTTTGATGTTGCCTAACAACATGAGTTGTCTGACCCCTCAGTGGTGGAATGACATGTTGTCCTCTGTGTGCGATAATATTGATCTGGTAGCAAGTGGCAGTTGACTGAGCGGACCTGGGGGGCAGCAGTAATGGGAGGGCCAGGGGGCGTGAGGGGCAAGCGAGCACCTGGCTTACCCAGCTGGTAGAGAGCCTCCTCAGGCATACAGAGGACCCAGGCTGGCTGACTGGCTGGCTGGCTGACACCCACGCTGGGCCACACACACATATAGACAGATAATACACACAGCACAGACAGAAATGCACATACTCTTCTCCTCCATCTATCTCTCTCTGGCTCTCCATCACTCATACACTTCAGGCCCTGTCCAGACTTGTGGCATCAGTGCTGTCAGGACACAGGCCTCCACGTTGGATCCAATCAGCAGCATTGTCAGTCAGTGGCACACACACTAACACACACACACACACACACACACACACACACACAGGCTGCTGCTGCTTTCCGCCTTGGCAGAAGGGGAGCATGTTGTCCTTCCAGTGTGATTTCCTCCCGTTCCCTCCCGCCTGCCATCTCCGTTCCCTCTGCCCTGTCAGCTTTGCCCCCTCTCCTTGTCAGCGGCCATATGGCTACCCCACGCCCCTCTATGTCATCCCCTAGACTCCTTCCCCATGTCTCATCCCCTGGTTGGAGCTTCACTGACAGCTCTAAATGCACTACTCAGCCTCAGGATCACTGGACGGATCATATAAGTACAAGACACTAGAAAACATTCAGCTCACTTATTTTTACAGATGAGCAAATGGGTTTTTTTATTTCATATTTTGTGGCTAAACAAATGTCTTCCACTGTTGTCATCTATTGTCAGCATAGCCTGTCAGCATACCACAGTAACTGTAGTTGATGTTTGTAACAAACATTTCTAGCAAATTTAATAGGTTCATTAGATTAATGTGCATATCATGTAACCACATCATCCAAGGTTCAGCTCCAGCTGGGGACCTTAGCTGGAGGTTATATCCTCTAAATTACCTCTTTATTTATTTTTTTATTCTGCTTCTGTCCATTGAAATCATTTAATCATTTACTTTATCTTTTGTTTTTCTTGAATTCGGTTCATCTTTTTTTTTGACTTTGCACCAATCAAAGAGAGATGAAATGACATATGTGACAACTAAAAACATTACACAAGGAAAACTTTCAACTTCTTAGCAAAAAACTATTAACATGGTCTCTTCTTATGGGGTTATTTTTAAGAGCTGGAAGAAAAAAAGCTGTAATATAGTGCAGAATTTAAAACATTTAAAACAAACATAGCACAACACATTCTCACATATACCCACGGAGCCATGTAGACGTGGTAGACTACAGCAAACGGGAGAATGGTGAAGCGTGTGGCAGAAAAACCTAATAAGTATCTAAGAAAAGTTGTAGATGCTCCAAACTTAGAGCAAATATTACGTTTTAAAAAATAAACAGGGGTTACAATTGGTGTAGCTTTTTCTCACTGGAGAGGAGATACATCATCCGCAGTAAAGAGGGAGATGTGCAGTGGTTTAGGCACAACTTCAACAAACAAAAATTACAATAATATTCATGAATCTTTACAAAACTCTCTCTCTCTCTTACCTCTCATTCTGTTGTGGAGCTCCCATCAATCTGTTATCCTGTCGTCTTGTAGGGACACGTGTAATTGTACAATAGGACTGTGTGTGCACGTGGCTTTGTGTGATGGAAGACCAGGGCCCATACTGTAATGAAGAGTGTGTGATGGGGTGCCCTGATCTCTCCGGTCGCGGAGACATTAGGAGAGAGTAAGAGACAGATGGAGAGCAAAAGAGACTGCCAATGCCACCACTGCCGGCCGACAAATCTGCTGTCAAGACCAGGGGTTGTAAAAATGTGATGGCTAAAAGCTAATGTCAGAAGTTATGTGGAGCTGTCATCTGCTATTAGAGAGGATTATTGCCAACGTCTTGACTCCGAGAAGGACAGGGTAAAGGGAAAGGATAGCAAAAAAAAAAAAAAAAATGTTAGGAGACTCATGAGGACGTATTACAAAGAGCATACAAAAAGATTTTGTTGACAAGAGACAGTCAAAATATAGAGAGCAAAAGACATTTTTAATGACTGGACGTCCTTCAGACATTCAAAATGCCTAAACAATGAAGAAGTTTGTTGCAGCCCAAGTGGTGACAGGCTGAAGACTGTAGCACATAAACTTTAAACTGCACTGATCAACGCTCATGGCTGAAGGCACTGTGCTCTTAATAACTGTCATAGTACATCAGACCAAGACTGAGTGATTGCTGGTAACAAGATCCTTAAGTCCTAATGGCCTCCCCAACCAGTCCCACAACTCAATAGTGAGTTTAATCCCCTAAAGCACAGAAGTAATCAGGCTAGAAAAGATTTTATCTGATGCAACAGAGCAGAGAAAAGATTATTATCTTCCAAACACTTTTAAACGCTTGCAGAGTCCTCTACTGCAAGTTCAAGTGTACACATAGAAATTAATGCGTCTGTGGCATTTTAACTGCTCACCTTCTAGTTGAAAATGTATATAAAAGCTGACTCTAATAATTGCCCCTATTATTCTGGACCATTAACACCTACAACAGGATGCATTTACACTCTAGGTAGCTTTATTTTGCTGTGCATCAACTCGTAAAGTGCAGTGCACCCTGGGATGTACTTTGTGATTTTGCACTTGCAAACAACTTTTCATGTACTTTCCTTCAACCTGTTTCATCCACTTACTTTAATCTCAGAAAAGCAATTTCCTGTATTTCCCAGAATGCCTATTGACAACACTCAGTGAAGTAGCAGGGTATGCCTTCGTATTTCAAAATGTAAATTTATCAACAAACAACAAAGTGGATATACAAATGCAAGATGCAGCATCAGAAGTAGCTTTTTAACCCTACAAAGTGATATTTTGACATTTCAAGAAATACAGTCTTTTGATTTCCTGACTTGTATCGTTACAAAAAGAAGTAAATGGACATATTGTTATGCCAGACCACATTAGACAATATTAACTTCCTGGAGTCTCTGCTAGCTGCTTGACAACTGGAGATTTGTCATTTTCACACCAATTTGAAGGTATAGTACATAAATATTGTTTCCTTTACACAGGAACATGCTAGCTCTTAGCAGTTTATATGCTAAGCTAAGCTGCTGTTGGCTGTAACTAAAATCGTGCAGATGTTTAATCTAACTTTCAGCAAACATATTCTCTAATATATACCTTTAATCCTTGGTAGTTATTACAATATCAAACTGTGTCAGTCAAAAATAATCCAAATCCAGTTTATATCTGAGTTCATCTAATCATAAACCTCAGTGGAGATTCCAGATTTTCCAATGATATAATAACATTTGATAGATCGGTGTAGCCCTCATGTTTGAATATTTAAGTGTAAACATCACGTGCAGCTGGTGCACAATACAATCAATATGTGATGCACATCAGTGGGAAATATGGGAATTTTTTTTTCAAATTTGAAGCTGCTTCAGGTGAAATAAAGGACGTGTTAAAGAGTGCTAAATGATTTATATAAATTAGATCATTCCTTCAGTTTCATCAATGATGCAAAGTCGCACAAGTGAAGTCAATTACACTCCCTAATTTAAAGAATCCATCATCCTTGAAACAGTGTAATGTAGCCATATAGTCTGATCCATTGTGGTAAAACCCTACAAAGAGCAAGTTTTAATTGAATCTCGTTTACTGTTCTGTTGATTCTATTAAAGCTGCCAGCAAAGCACTTCTCTTCCTCCATGACCAGCTGCCTGTCCGTCATTATCACCCACCACATTTCAGTACCAGCTAATACATAAAAATGCCAGTAAATCTGCTATATGCCTGGAGTGCAGGCTTCATAAAGTAAATCGACTGCTTTATGCTAACTGTGCTTCGGGGGGGTCGGGGCTATAGGAGGAGTCTGGTGGCACTAAATCTGAGAGGGTGCTGCGGCAAAGTGTGGGCATCAATCACATCAGTGTACACATATGGAAATGTACCCACACGGCCATGAGGGGGGACAGTGGAAAGCCTAAAACAGGAACTGTAAGAGTAATGAATATTAATATTGGCAGCTGCCCATTATGACAGTAGAGCAAACAGTGCACACACCTACAACCAAAACACTAGTAGCACCCTGTCATCTGTCAAATCACATTGGATTATTATTCCCTGTTCCTTCACTCACACACGTGTTCATGATGTTGACATCTGCAGCTTGGACGGAGAGGAGCTCCAAGGCATCAGTGAGTTTGCTGTGAAGTCTCCCAGCACGACGGTTTCTGATAGTTATGTTAATGGGTCACATATGGGTGTGACAAACGAACTTTGAAGTGACACAAACAACTGATAAGAGTTACCCACGGATAGTAGTGTTGTTGTAGGGCGTCATCATGAGTGATAGCATGCCTGTCGTTGCAGGCCTTCCTGTTTGTTTAATATAATTTAGCCACAAATGAACTGGGATTGAGGGAGTTGATGTTGAATAACTTGTTTAATGGTACATTTATAGAATGTTTATGGAAACGGACGAAGCAACCGGGTCTCAAATATGAGGCTGATGCAGAAATGAAAAAGTGCAATACTCCCGACGGCCACTAGGCTCCAAAAACTCTGTGCAGTGTTCTCGAAGTTCAAGGGTCACATCTACCTCCTCACTTCTCCCTTCATATCCAAATATGGTCACTTCTGGTGCCAAACAACCAACATGGCACCGTTCACCAGCGTTGAGAAAGTTCATTTTCTACATGAACTAATTCAAAGTTCAATTCACAAATTTTAAAATGAACTAGTTCAGTTCATAGTTCATAATTCAAAATTTTGAGCTAAATTCACATTTCCAAAAATGAACTAGTTCATAGGTTGTGTTTTTTTTTCCAATATGTTGCTCACCGTTGCCGTGTCTTTTGATCTTTTAGCCACGCCCACATACCTTGAAAGGCTAGCCGGATGCTTAAGTTCAATGTGCCGTCACAGGTTTGCTGTTGACGTTGTGGATGTACGGAGTTGGTTTTTGAAAGTTGGCGGCAAAGTTTACACAAGAAGGTAAGATGTTCCCTACCTGCATCATCACTGACCTTTTCATAAAATTCGTTTAAGTAATCATACGAAGATGAAGTATTAATCATGGAGGCAGAGTCCGACGTAGCGCTGCTGCCTTCCTTTTCTTTTTGCCGCGATGCTTCGCATTTTGATGACGCATGCGGCGATGCGACTCTGCTGTTGCCAGATTGAGTGTTTTTCCCCTACATATTAAGGCCCGTTTACGTTGTGCTTTAGCTGGGTTTTCGCCTTGAAGTCTCTATGGAAATTTGGCATCTCTTAAACGAAGATAAACCGTGAGAGAGCGCCGTTCACAGACGCCAGAGCGCGCTCACACTAACGTTCATCAGGCAGAAATATAGTACGTTCAGTTCACGTTCGCCCAAAATATGGATGAGTTCATGAACGAGCGTTCATTGAACTCGTTCAGGCACAACACTGGGTACATCATATAAAAATGTACAAAAACTCTAAAAACGCATAGAGGCAATATATGTTGTAGGAAAATGTCATGTTTGTTGTTACAGATTCCACCTGCTGTAGAGAAGAGCAGGACATTCCCTGTAGGTATACCTGCTACTTCAAGCTCAAGCTCATAAACGTCACTTATAAAATATACAATAGATCCTGTTAACAACACCGTAGATATAATGTCCACCCTGAGAGGTTTCAATATTTTACAACATCAACAAACAGAGAGGAGATGGAAATGTAATACTTCTACCTGCTGTAGGAGACACGCCTGAATAATGTTCTCCATATAGTGAGCTATAAAAATCAGCAGCTATATCCTAACAGTGCATCTACATGATTTATGCATTATTAGTGGTATAGTGCATCCTACCAGTCACTGCATAAATGGCCACACTTTCTGAACCGCTGTGTTATCCTCAAACAGTGAGCTGTATATGCATTGTATTGGTATGTGGGAATCTCAACTAAAAAATTTTAATTCAACCAACCCAAAGCATGCCTCTGTCTCATGTGTGACCTAATAAAACAATACGTACTTATCCTTAATATACCTTTGCAAGTGTTTTTGTACACTAAACCTTACGTAATGATTAAATCCAAATGAACCGTGCACTCTTCAACTCACACATTTGCATACAGCAAGCCGTGCATTGTGGTTCCCAGCCCTGCTTATTCCAGTGTAGCCGTGTGTGTCTTCAAGCTCATTAACTGGAACAATAGCCATGCTGGCAAGTGCAACAAAGGTACTGTAGGATTTGGTGTGAAACAATTACATATTTTAAAGCAACATGCCCTTTGTAAAGCAAATCAAAGCCTCTCTCCTGCATCTCTTCTCTTCAGTAAGATCTGATGATACACACAGAGAAATTGATGACAGCTGGATTGGGTAAGCAATGATCTTTGAAGTGTACTTAAAGCAACATGTCTGAACTAGTTTAGGTTTTCTTACAAGGTGATTAAGGTTGCCATATGTCTCTAGTGCTTGGGGCAGGAAGCAGATTTTGTACGCAGTCATCAGAAAAAGACTTTCTATTCAACCAAACTTTTTCTATTCAACCAAACTTGAATCTACAGAGCTCCATCAAAGGCAGCACTTAGGGCAAAGCCCAAGGCTCTTCTTTAGGTTTCACAATGCCTAGCACTTTTTCAACAAAGCAGGTCCAAGATATGTCTGTTAAATATTGTGTTGTCTCGCTATGTTTGAATTATGCATTGCTTTTTTTTGATGGTCAAAAGGTTCTATTCTGTCTTTGAGTCTGGTATCATTAAACAATACCTCAGAGATTTAAAAAAAAAACAACAAATGAATGAGAAATAAGGAGGCAGACTGTAGAAAGAGCGTCTCCCACGCCATTTGTCCTCAATGTGACTGCATTTGTTCTTTTGTCATGCAGACGGTATGAGGGAGAGATGTTCCCTGTAGACAGCTGATACTGACCTTGTACATGGAAATCGGACCTGGAGAGAAAGAGTACAGAGGGTGCAGGTGATAGCAGGAGAGACGGTGGCAGAGGAAGGGAGCATGTGTGTGTGTGTGTTTGTATGTGTGTCTGCAGATGTGTACAGTACATGTCTCTGCCTGTTTGCCTGTCTTATCTGTGACAAGTGTCTGGTGTGACTGCACCTCTGCGTGTACGTGTTCATGTGTGGATAAGTGTGATGGGTACTCGCCACATTTGTGTGTACGCTCCTGCGTGCGTGCGTGTGCATGCGTGTGAATGTGTGCGAGTGAGGCAGAAATGAAAGGCAGGAGTCCCATCTGTTGTGGTGTAATGACTGTGCTATTTGGAGGCAGGAAAGGTTTGGTGTGGGAGCAGCTGGTACCTCGCCCGGTGACCTTTTAGCATTCCTCCTCTCACTATCTGACAGATGTGTCAACTCGATTATTTCAAAAGGCCCTGAATAAATAAGCGATTGTGAGAGAGCGCCGCCCGCTAACCCAAAGAGTCGACGCGACCTAGGCTCCGTACACATACAACGTAGCAGGTGAAAGTGGATGCAGCAAGAAACACGCCTGCGAGCACGCAAACACACTCTTAATACTCGCAGAGGCAGACTGACACCAGCACATGCACAGCCAACAGCACAATCAAATTTGCCTGCGCTGAACACAGCAAATGATCACAGAGGTGAGCGGACGCATCACCCCTGTTGTTGCATCGCTCATTTCCTACTTCACTCGCTCTCCTCCACACTCTCTTTCTTTCCCTATCATCTGCTAAATAGCTGTTGAGTCGCTGGTATGAGGCTTGGTAAAAGGGGTACAATGGGGGTGAATTGAATGCCATTGTGGTTCGGGTGCCCTTGGAGCACCGCTATTAGCTGACT
>OOFC01007104.1:2711-19973 GCA_900323345.1 Pseudochromis fuscus
ATAATTTGAAGATTAATAACCAGTGAAGAAAATCATTAGTTGCAGCCCTAGATCTGACAGAGTATATCATTACACAAACCCATCAGGGGGGTGTGTGTATGTGTGTGTATGAGCGTGTGTTACATGCCTTTATTCCTTTGGCAGGTAAACCCACAACAGCAGCTGCCTCCCTCAGAGAAAATTAACTCATCCCAAATCATCTCACACACACACATTTGCAGCCTGGCAACAGTTTAGCAGCAACCGGAGGAAGCGAGAACACAGAGGAAAGGAAATGAGGGAGGGGGATTAATTAATGGAGGAGTGAAATTAAGAGCACTCTCCCTCCTGTGGATCTGACATGACCTCGCCCCGCTGCCGCCGCCGCCGCCTTCACTGAGCACTTTTGTTGCACTGTATGTGAAAGTGTACATCCTCCTCGTTCATGCTCAGGTCGTAGTTCGGTTTGGTTCTCCGGCTGTTTGCAGTCAGGCGACCGGCAGCTGCTTTAAACCAAGAAACCCCTATGTTGGAGGTGAAAACTGGTTCCCATGGATCTCTGTGCATCTTTGCATCCAGAGTTAAATCCAACTCCTTGCAAAGTGTGCAAGAGCAACTAAAATAAGGAAAATATTTTACCCCTTTGGGTCCTAAAAAAAAAAAACCCTAAATCTAAAGTTTGATCTCAACTGGATGAATATTCAAAGCTGACGGTAATTACTTTTTTTTTTTATCTGCTCATTGCTTCATGGCACAATAGTAGTTAAGGGCAAGATTTTACCTACAATAAACAGGTCAAAAAGTATTTAAATCCACATTAAAACACAAATTAATGTGATTAAGAAGTCATCTAGATGTATAGAATTTAAATTGCTACATGTTAGCATGTTGGTAAACCTCCATAACAATATGATATAGTAATTTAAGAGCTGTCAAAACAATGATAAGGCACGTGTTTGATGTAGTACCGTATTTTCCGGACTATAAGCCGCTACTTTTTTCCGACGCTTTGAACTTAAACACCAGTGTTTCTCATGTATCAACAAAGCTCGTTAGCTTTTTACAAGCTAGCAAGCTCTGTGCCGCCGATACATTTAGCGTCGTCACATCAGACTCAGTCAGAGTGGACCACATGAAACTGTTTGAATGAGAAAGGTAAATGAGACATTAAAAATATATATTATATTATGTTGTTATATATGTATTGTTACATTTTTGACCGGCAATTCATGCCACTATCAATCCTAATCAATTTTTTCCCTTGAAATCTGTATGTAACCAATCTATACACATTAATTTTTCCAGTATTTTGCATAATTAAATACCTGATTACAGACTATTCTAGATGCACAAACCACGGGCACGTTGTCGACTATCGCCGCGGAGAGGAAAGGTGTTGATAAGGGTGTCACGAATGCATCACTTATCAGAAAGCCTGTGTGTTGGTATTGTGCGGCTGACAGACCCAGTGGTTCTGGTTGAGACTGGTTTGATGTACATGCTGTCAGTTTACCACAGGGGGAGTGTTGCCTGTCACCTCCCCTGCTTCCCCTGCCCGAATACATCATCTCCTCTCCATCAAAATCAGCAGAGTGAGAATCAATCTGTCACACAGGAGGACACACACACACACACACACACACACACACACAGCGCTTATAGAGAGACAGAGAGACGAAGGGGGAAAGGAAGGGAAATGATAGAAAAGGGAAGAGAGGCAATGACAGTTGAGGTGAAAGAATGACAGAGGAAAGGAGGGGCAGTGATTACTAAAAGACAGCTGAGGAATGATAGCAGAGGTCGGGGAGGAATTTACATGAAAAGGGAGATAAAGGGAAGATACACGGCGAGCAAACAGACACACAGAGCGGGACATCGGCAGAAAAGAGTAGCTGTCAGGAGATGCTATCGTACAACGAGAGATCGGCGAAAATACAACGCCGCAGACGATACGCTGAAATGTAACAGAGGAAGAGTCGGCGAGAGGGAGATTTAAAGAGTAAGAGACTGAAAGGTCAGAGAGACACAGAGAAACCCAGTAGATGATTCATGGAGTTCAGCCTATCTAACTTCAGCCCGAGGCTTTTCGACGCAGCCTGCCAACCGCTCCTCTCCCCCTACTGCTTCATCTCCAGCTTCTCTCACCTGCACACCCACTGCTGTCTATAATGGTTAGAAACAAGTATCCACTGGTTGGATGAATCAGGGAGAAGGTTAAGGGTGTTGTAGGTCCTTTCCGTGAGTCACAGAGAGCCCTTAATCAATATTTTTAATATGACCTTTGAATCTAATAACTGTGGGATGTGAAAGGGGGGGGTTGCTTAGAGAGCTGAAATCAATCACCTCTGCACTCCTGTTACTTTGGGGTTTTTAAGCCTCTTTATTTTGATATTACTGCACAATTACAGATTGAGTCTGAGCGAACGATAAAAACACTTTACCTGCTTTTAACACTTAGCGACTACCTGATGAGTGAAAAAAGAAATACCGTATTTTTTTTTAATATAAGGTGCATTAAGTGAAACAAAACAGTCGGATAAGTTAAACTTTATTCAACTCATTCACAATATTTTAGGGTCCTTATACGTACACCGAAATATTATGTTGAAGCACAGTACTCCACGAGGATCCTGACTATGGTAGTTGTAATGCTCCGACAATCCATCAAGCGGTGAGGCTTCCTAGTTGTACTAAAACAATTTGACAAATTTTGGAGTGTTGTGTAGCACATAAAATCGGTTCGAGGTCAGTAAACACAACCACAATTAATACATAATACATAATTAATACAATGTCGATTTTTGAGAAAATTGAAGGATTTTAAGTGTCCCTTATATTCCAAAAAATACGGTACTACAAATCAATGGACGCACTAATCTGGACGAATATTTTAACAAAACAGTGTTACTATTTCATCACAGTGTTCAGTCTGTAGCATCAGTACAGCTGGATTATGCCTTGGTGGAGGTTTGTGCTCAGTTTGTTTACATGTTTATCTGCCCTCTAGTGGCCATATATAAAAAAACCCCTAAACTTAGACAATCTGCTGACACCTGAGACAAATCCTCATAACTAATTTAAATACACTGTGGGGCTAGAGGTTATTAATGAGTGTGTTAGGCAAACAATTTATGTATTAATTATTTACAAAAATCAGATCATTTAAATGTTGGAGAAGCCGCACCAGTGACTGCTTAGTGTTGTTATTTGATTAATAATTTATTGTCATTGTTACGTTTCAGTTGACTAATTGAGTGTCTGTGTGTGTTTCTGATTGGCACTAAATGCACAAGCGCACACGCTCATCCTCTCACCAGTTTGGTGCAACGGTCTAAGCCGTCGCTGCCCAGTCTTTACCAGGTGCCTCCATTAATATTCAGCGAGCTGTCACTTGCAGATGTGTCACAGACAGCCAATCTGCCACGCCTCACCTTTCCCGCTGTCATGTCACCTGTCTCGAACAGGGAGTGTGATAAGTAGCGAGGAAGCAACGGTGGTGGTTGATTGTGGGCTGTGGGTGAGGATGGGGGGGAGGAGGAGGAGGAGGAGGAGGAGGAGGGGAGGTGGCTGTCTGTGTGTCAGGAGAGAGAAAACATCTCCTCCGCCCTCTGCACCGCTAGTGTGAGGAGGATACGGACGTTTGCGCCTCCGACCTCAACTCTCGGCGCAGATGCCAGCGGTGCCAAAAATAAAGTGCATTAAAACTGGCAGCCAAAGCCTGTTAAGTGATCACCATGACAACAGGCGGAAGGCGCAGGGAGACGACACCTCCGCTGCGATCCTCCCTCTGCCCTAAGAGGCTGCACTGCTGGACTGCTCGCTTTCCGTCAGCTGGGCTTTCTCTGCATCTCTGCTGTCGTTTCTGTGCTCTCTCCATCTCTTCTTTCATCCTCCTCTTCATCGTCTTCTTCTCTGATTCGTCTCCCGGGAGCTCTTTGGGCTAACAGGCAGTGTTTAGTCGGTTTTTATGCATGCTCGTTTTACATTTTAATTTCACTCTTCTCTGTCTGGCTTTTTTTTTTTTTTTCCTCTCTCCCCTCCCCTCCCACCTGTTTGTTTTCCTGCTGTGCGTTTCTGTGCAACGGCCACACACACAACTTAAATCTCCTAATCTCACCTTTATCTTCCCTAATCAGCCTCCTCTGCTGTAATCCCAAGGAGCACGGCCCCTAATGAGCACTCCTCCACCTCTCTCCTCTCCTTTCCCTTTTCGCCGCCCGGCTCCTTATCACGACCACGGAGCCTGACGTCATTGTAATCTTCGGGGATAACTTTTAAGATGTATACTTAGAGTGAGGTCACACGTAAGCATCCAGATACAGATCTCAGCAAAAGGAGAGCAGCAAAACACCAGATAAGAAAGGTGATGTCACGAAATCACAGCAGATTCACAGGGGATCTTGTTGCAGGTCTTGTCTGGACTGACTTTTGGCCCATTTTGTCAGCTTAGACAGATCCATAGCTGCTGACTGTGAGTGAAGATCGTGACCTGTGCGGCGTTGGGGTGCTGGTACTCAGCGGGGAACTGTTGCTTTCCATCTCAGGTCCATCCTTCCCACAGGCGGACTCCTGAGCCGCACGCCGCTCAGAAGCAGCATGAATATTGATGCTCCTCACTTGTTAACATTGTATGAAGCAGGGCCGGTAATTGTCTGTCTTCTTAGCGCGACACGTCTCCTTCAGCGGGACGTGTGAGAAGGTCGACCCACTGGGGAGCTCGTCGCTTTCTCCTCGCTTCAAGTGAGAAAAGCGGCGAGAGGGAAAAGGAGGGAAGAGTCGAGCGGAGATAGGATTGCGGCACACTTTGTCAAGTGCGCTGGAGTGCAGTTGTGAATTGGCTGTGGGTTTGTTTCAGGCTTGTAGCGTTTTCTCTACAACGCTCCCCATTTCAATGATACATTGCTCTTTTGAGGCAGGGCAGCAGTGAAACTCATTTGTAAAGGTGTAGCTGGCAGTTTTTTCTCCTTCTGTTCCACAGCTGCTGGTTCCACTCACACTCAGGCAAATTTGGGATCGTCGCCTTTGAACTGAGAAATGAGAGGAACGTGCATTTCACTGTGCAGTTGTTACACAGGCACACTGGGGAATATACCGATCTTTGCATGATGGAGTGCATACGTGCATGTGTGTGTTCTGCTGCATGCAGTATATATAATGTATGCTTATCTACTTACGTTCATGTATCGGTTAGAGTTACTGTGCGTGATGTGAGCGTTTGGGAGAGAGGATTCCAGTAAGTGAGGTTGTGGTCTAATCCAGTCTTGAGTAGGTGCATTGATTTATCGAGCAATGCTTGTTAGTTCAGAGAGGCCCTGCTTCCGGCTATATCCTAATCAGCTTGTGTGCACACACAAGTGCACACGTGCTTGCACGCAGCAGGTAATTATCATCTAAGTCTTTTCTTTTTCAAGAAAAGAGCGATGAATCGAATCCAGCTGGCAGGAGAGAGTAACTTAGTGATTGTTACACTTATTACTTGGCTTGACTGTGGAAGTTTTGTGCTCTGAAAAGTGGGTGGTTTTGCAGTAGAACTTAAATTGTCACATCTTAATGTTGTCATGAATGCAACAAGAAAAGAACAGATTAAAACCCAAAACCTAAGCTACCACCTCAATATAAGTATATACTGTGTATTATTTATGTCAAATATTCTGTTGTCCCTAAATTAATCTTCTCTCCTTTTTTTTTTAAATCTCTCTCTTTTCAGGTATTCGGCCCCAAATCATGAACGGCCCGATGCATCCACGCCCCTTGGTGGCGCTGCTGGACGGGCGCGATTGCACCGTGGAGATGCCCATCCTGAAAGACTTAGCGACCGTTGCCTTCTGTGATGCTCAGTCCACACAGGAGATCCACGAGAAGGTAGAAAACACACACACACACACACACACACACATACGGTGCTTTACTTTCCTCCTCATCTCAGCAGCTGAAAGTTGATGGAGAGATCTAACCTGCCACTCACTCACGTCCGCCTCTTTCTTTTTCCATCACAGCGCCGAGACGTGAAGCGTGTTATATTGGCCCCACGCACCCTTGCCAGTTAAAATATAGTGGCTTCATTATGATTTAATGTCACTTTGTGGCACAGAGCGCGATGCCTATATCAGTGCCATTGTTCTAATAGAGAGTCTTGTATGGCGGGGATGCGGTGTAATTACATTGGCTTGTAGAGGCTCTTTATTGCTTTTTATGCAGCGCCGTGGCTGCAAAACAATATATGGCCACGGAGATGGGTATCACCCAAGTGCTATCTCTCCATCAGCAGACAGAGTGAGAGCCGCTACATCTTTCCTCTCGCTGTTTTTATGAAAATGGGACATATTAAAAAAGCAGCATTTGCATAGAGATCAATTCAATCAAAGACCTTGGGAGGTGAGGAGAAGGGGGGAGCGGGGAGCTTTTTGTTTGTTTTAACACTGCCTTATCAGGAAAAACATGATTGTAATGTTCACCTCGCCAGCATATTCAGCAGTTCACAGTAATAACTTGCAGTCTAGATACCCAGAGGGGCGGTATAGATTGAAAATGTCCAATCTCTTCTTTCTGCTGCATGCAGAGATGCAGTGTTGATAACTCTGGGAGTTTCAGTATGATGTTGTCAGGGCAGACAACAGCTGCCACACACACACACACACACACACAGCACACAGCACACAATACAGAAACATGTGGGAAAAGACTGGTCAGAGATCGAATATGAAAGTGGCCTGAGGTTATGTCAGTGCTTCTATGCAGTAATCCTTTATTTCTCAGGTGACGGGGATGTGATAAAACACACAGGCAAATAGTGATCCAACCCGAGCCACCAATAACCACTTCAGTGGGACCAAATCCTGCATGCAGCACCTGCGCTCCAGTATCATCATCCAAGGTCGATGATCCCTCGTCTTTGTCACGGCCGTCACACCTCATAGTCACATGTGGCTTGTAAAAGTTGGATGATAGCCCATATGGCACAGAGTCAATATTGGCCTAATACACTGCCTGACTCTGTTCATCCAGTAATGGTGTTAAACTCAGGGCTGCAACTAATGGCTGTTAAAGTCAGCAATTAATGCATTAGTGTTTTGTTTAATTACAATCTTTAAATTGCGTGTTTGTTTGTTTAATTGCTTCATTTTTTTTCGTGTTTTATTTACTTTTTTGCAAGTGATTCACTGGTGTTCACTTTGTGATGTTTTTTTTTCTCTCACACTAAGAAGAGATTATCTTTGCTTGTTTGCTAGAAAAGGAAAAGAAAAGGAAAGTTTCCAAAACAGATTGGATGATTTAGACATTGGTTCCAATTTAAATAAATCTGTTTGCTGTTTGAGGTTTCAGGTACTGGGATTGCACATGTTGTTTGGTGTAGAAACTTACATTTCCACTTTTCCAACCAGTAATCCAAAATTGCATAAATGCATTTGTTGGTACCAGCCATTCTTACTTCATAAGCAATTGCAAATTATTCTTCACTTATCAAAATTGTCAAATTTACCACAGATTAATATGTAAACCAGCTAATCAATTCTGGTTAAAGCAAATTCACCAAGTGGACAATATAATTTTTTGAGATCAATCAACTTAGATACAATATTATGTTGATTAATGAGTGATTGTGGTGTTAAAAGGTGGATCTTGACAGAACACAGCTTTGTGTTTCCTGTGTGTCTAATATAGAGGAAAGGACCAAGCAAGCAGGGCTCAAAAATACTCCTAATGGCCACTAGATGCTGGCTCCAAAAAACACATGAAGTACTCAGTCAATACTTTTTTTCCCAGCTCTTCTTCTCAGTCATCTTGGCGTCCATATGAAAAAAAAACAAAAAATACACCATTAAACAGATATTAAAGGCGGCGGTGGTGGTGGTGGTGGTTGTGGCACTGTTGCCTCACAGCACTAAGGTTTTGGGTTTGAATCTCGGGTTGGACCTCTCTGTGTGGAGTTTGCATGTTCTCCCTGTGCATCGTGGGTTTCCATCGGGTTCTCTGGTTTCCTCCCACAGTCCAGCAACATGCTTGTTAGGTGAATTGATGAGTCTAAATTGACCATAGATGTGAGGGTGAGCCTGGATGGTTGTCTGTCTTTGTGTGTTTGCCCTGCGATAGACCAGTGACCTGTCCAGAGTGTCCGCCGCCTCTTGCCTGTTTCCAGCAGGGATCAGCTCCAGCAGACCCAATTGGCTGGAGGATGAAGGAATAAGGAGATGTTAGGCTTTAAAGGACATATTTAGGAGTGTGGTTAGTGCCACTCCTGCCTTCATTTCCAAATATGGTCACCAGCCAAACAACATGGCGACGTTCAAATGCCAAACTCCTGGCTCCACAAACCAATGGGTGATGACATGTTAGCTTGTACCGTTCTATATACAGTCTATGTCTTCTAAACTGGCTGCTAATAGTAGCTTCATATTTACTACACTGATTTATAAAAAAGGCATAAATCTCTATGTCTCCTCAAGAGAGCAAATAAGCTTATTTCTTGAAATGTCAAATTGTTCTTTTAACTCCGTGCTCACTGAAGTGTACAGCTGTTTTTATTATTTAAGCTTCACTTTGTCATGTTAGCCTCATTAACACTATGGTTTTTTTCTTTCTTTTCAATGATCTTTTTCCTTTTCTTCGCATCTCAGCTTCGCAGCTGAAGTGGATTTAAAAGCTGCAATCAAAGAAGGGGGTCATAGTTTTCTCTTAATACCATACTGCGCATTAATGTGTGATGTTGTCCTGCAGTGCTTTCTCTGCGTCCTTTCATGCTATTGTTTTATCACCCTTTAAGAAGTGCTAAATGCTCGGTAGTTTTAAGAAGCAACAATTTTAACAGCACGACCTCCCTGCCTGGTGGAAAGAAGTCTGTTTTCAGCGTTATACAACCAGCTCTCGTCCGCCCCGATCACCAGCGCGATGACTTCATAGCCATAAAATCCCTCCCCGGGAAGCCACATACAGAGCAGTGTGTGTGTGTGTGTGTGTCACCAAATTGAAACTCCTGTGCAACAGTATACTCCCACACTCAGAAAAAAAGTATCAAAAGAAATGATAGACACTAAAAGCAATAAGGCTTCGGTTACACTGGAGAAAGGGATATACTTTAGGTCAGAGTTTCCATTAAACATTTAGAAGTGACTATATGACTCGTATTATAAGATTCCTCCTGCAACTCAAAAACAACACAAGACCTTCAGGCTGTGTGTGTGTGTGAGGAGCGTTTTTAACCTTGAACTAGTATCTGCAAGGCCTGTCCGGGACACGGCTCTAATAAAAGCAGTATGGAAATTCAGAGGTAATCTGCTAATCACAGGAAAGCTAATGCAGTTTGGCTGGAGGTGAATGTGGAGCTGTTATTTAGGCGCTGACAGGGGCTGTGGCTGATACTGAGTGGAGGGGGAAATAAGTTTAGATCCACATCTGAGTGAATCGCAGGGCCGGGGGTGGGTCACCTTGTCCATGTTAAGTAAGTGGGAGGGGAGTAGGGTTTCACAGTGACGGCCTCGTTCAGGTGTCAGACTTTTTCAGTGAGGGATTCACTGGATTAAAGAAGGGGTTGACTTTTGTGGTTTGTTGGAAAGAAATTTAAACAAAAGTGTGATTTCAGTGATGCTGGAAGGAAAGTTAGTTTCCGTAACAGATTGGATTAGGTGGCGTCGTAATTAAATCGAATCTGTGGCTGTTTGAGGTTTGAGGTTACACGGTTTGGTTTTCACTTCGCAACCTTTACTAAAAAAATACAGAACTTTTATTTGTACAGAAAGTAGATCTAGAAATGATCAGAAATTGATTGTTCCTTCCTCTCCTTTCTTTTTCTTTCTAAATTCCTTTCATATATTTATATTTTTTGCGATATTTTTGCATTAGGTTGAGCCCGGGTACCTCAATAAGACAAATAAAAAGTCTCATGTCTAGGATAGTCTTTCTAAAGCATAGCACCTGAAGTGTTCCCCTATTTGTGCAGAAAACAAAAAACATTTTATGAAGCATATTTTGATGAATATATTAGAGGGATGTGCCTGTTTTGTCGAATTACACATGGCTGGTACAGAAAAACTCAGAATGGCTCATAAATTTAGGGCTTTTAAATGTGTGCATCTTGTTAAAAAGGAGTATAAAATGATTTGCAACAAAGAAACCCTTTACCAGGATTTAGGACCAACATGTTACAACTACACAGACATTTGAATAATTAATACCTGGACAAATATGTATGAATACAGTTTACAGTTAGGAAATACAAAGCTCCATTGTAAAGGTGGATTATGCTTTAAAATCATTGTGTGTCTTGACTGGTCATCTGTCACTCAAGACTGTTTTCCATTCCAGTAAATGGTGTCAATGGTTTAAAAGGTCATCTGAGTGCAACTCTCTACTCCTCTGACCTACTACATGCTATTATAGCTAAAGGTTTTTCCTGCAAATCAATGGCTGCTTTGACCTCTCCGTCCAGTCAATTGTCCAGATCCCTTGTCCATAAACACCCTCGAGGTCTGAGCGTAATTGTGCTGACTATGCACTAACTGCTTCCCCTTCAGAGACAATGTAACGACTTGTTTCTACTTCCAGTTCAGCTCTATAAATGTGTCAATTGCTGCTGGGGACCATGTGACATCTGTAGTGAGTCTGGCTGTGAAATCTTAAATGCTAAGTGTCCAAAGTCATGCCAGACATGTGATTTTCATGACTCCTCTGGAAGGAATGTGATCTTGTGATTGTCATGGGTTCTCATCAGCTCAAATGGACTAATAGCCATACGTTGCATGGTGTCGAATGATTGAATGAATGAATGAATGGACAAAAAGATCGACCAAAGGAAGGAAGTATCTCGTTAAGTTTTTGTGAATGTTTGTGTCTGCAGGTGCTTAACGAAGCAGTGGGAGCCATGATGTACCACACCATCACCCTGACCAGAGAGGACCTGGAAAAGTTCAAAGCTCTACGCATCATCATCCGCATCGGCAGCGGCTACGACAACATCGACATCAAAGCTGCCGGAGAGCTGGGTAAGAAAATAGCCTGGAAAAAACATAATCAGATTAATACAGATCGGAAAGAGAGCACAAATCTTCTCCGAGGTATAATCCAACATCTTGCTATAGACTGAACGCTGCTGCCCTCTTGTGGTGAAATAGCAACACTGTCTGGTTCAATCAGGATCTAATCAGTAGTTTGGTATATTATGGTATGATGATAAAGCTGTTGTGTATATCACAGAATATCAAGTGTCGTAAGGATAAAACCCGTTTCTACCAAGTGTTTAATGACATTTTTTTTTGGTCAAGATCTCCACAGATGTAATGTGTCTTGTGCTGCTTTGAAATTTACCTTATCCCACGTCTTATTGATTTCTTCATAGGGGAACAGTGTCTGCTTATTAGCTTGTTTGATTACCGGCGCCTGAACGATACCTCGGGCGCCGGTAATCAGATTGAGATGAATCTTGAGGGGATGATTCATCACACATCTGCATTATGGCACTCTTTAAAAAAATAATATGCAGCGATCGTCCAAAGCGGGGCGCTGCGGTTAGACGGTTGATGGTGATTTTCTTTTTGGACAACTGTCTCCTTGTTTTTAAATGCATGGGGTTTTTCGAATGGTACCAAAGGCTGAATTAAATCGTCAAATGAAGTGTGGGCATCCCCACTGCGAGCCCGAATGTTCAAAGAGGCGCAGAATGAAAGACAGGCAGGCTGAGGAGAGTTCAGTTTTCTCTCTGAAACCACCACCCAGGCTTATATCAGCAGGCTGGTGGCTCAAACAGCTCTTACAGTTGACAAAGCTGCCATTTCCCTGCCAATGCTAGATACTGTGTCTAACTGCCACCCACTCACCGAAGGCGCTCTGCCTCGCAACGCAGGAGTCAAAAGCTATCGTGCCTGGAGAAGGCGGCGCTGATACGACGGCTGTTCTCGGGGAGAAGAAAAGGGGCCATTGATTGAGCGGGCTCTGGCTATTTTTTGCTGTCCAGAGACGACCGTGCTGTTACTCTGAGATACAGAGTGGGATGAGGACATTAGAGGAGAGCGAGGGCAGGCAGGAGTGCTTAAGTGTTAGAGCAGGAAAACAACAAAATGTGTTGTTGGAGGAAAGGCAAGGTAATACCACAAGGTCAGAGGTTGAAGTCGCCCAAAGGCAACAAAAATACCAACATTCGCATCTTGACAGCAAAGTGTCTAAAACTAGCTTCTGCACACATTTGCATATCTATCTACATATTAGCTTGACATTTAGTAGCTGATATTTACCTCCACCAAGGAGGTTATGTTTTCTCCTGTGTTGCAGAATTATGGAAAAACTTATGAATAAATCTAGACTATTATCATTTATTTATTTCCTTTTTTTATAGAGGAAGAGTATTACTAGAGGAACAAAAAATTACATTTCAGGAGGATGGAGCATGGAGGGTGGGATTCAGTCTGAATGTTTTACCACCATCGTGTTGCTATTTCACCAAAATTGTGATTATATCTTTGCAGAGGTTTGTGCTGCCTGAGTGTTTTTTCTTTTAAGGCATTGAACGTGAATTTTATTTTGCATTAAATTAAATCACATGGTTATACACAGTGATTTCCACGTCTTTATTTTCACTCAATGTCAATAACCCTTTAACACTTGAGCCTGCAAATTTCCACTTGGACTTTTTATGCCTATTTTGATTTCAAATTAAAATTTAACATGCATAATCTAACATTCACTTGCAGTTGGACTAAAACTCTACAATCAAAATCCGTTTTTGTGTTTTTCGTCGCCACTGTTATTACACTCTTAAAACACGTAGTAAATCAGCTGTTTTTCCGGCTTCTGAGAGAGGCGCTAGTGAAATTACCGTAATGACACCATATTCAGTGTAAAGTGCAACATCTTAGCTCTCGGAACCGTTGAAATTTTTGTGATTGCGCAAATCGTGACATAATTACGGTAATCCAAAGACGCATGTGCAGACCTGTTGCTAACGGCACGGATAAGCTAATCTTCAGTACTTCTACCGATACCTTCACCTCGTACTGGGATGTAACCAATATTTGAAGAACACTGTAATTATGACATTTTATGGATAATTCTTTGCTGGATTAATTTAAACTCTTCTGCTCTCTCTTTAGGCATCGCTGTGTGTAACATTCCTTCGGCAGCCGTGGAGGAGACGGCGGACTCCACCCTGTGCCACATCCTCAACCTTTACCGGCGGAACACCTGGCTGTACCAGGCTCTCCGAGAGGGCACGCGGGTGCAGAGCGTGGAACAGATCCGGGAGGTGGCTTCCGGTGCCGCACGAATCCGCGGCGAAACCCTGGGCCTCATCGGTTTTGGTGAATATTTACTCACTGTTTGTTTGCAGTTTCTTTCCCCTGCTGTTTAAGGCGTTTACCCCAGTTCTTATTTTTGGTTGTGTGTGTGTTTTTTTTTTTTACTCAGTCGCTTTGGTTGCCTTCCCTTCTGTGTTTTCATATCCTCTCACCGCTCCGTGCGCCTTCTGTTTTCCTGCTCTGATAAGGTTATTTTTCTCCCTCTGCCCATCCCACAGATTATCTCAAGGTTGTCTGTTTCGCCTCCCTCCGGGCTGGCTTCCTTTTTCTCCGCCACACTGTTCTCTCATCCCACCGCTCTAATGCTCACCATTATATCTCTATTATTCTCCCTTCTTCTGTTTTCGACTCTTCTTCCCTGTCGCTGTGGTCCCTCGACATCTTGCCCTGCCATAATCAGGCCTCACGGAGGACTAGATTCTGCTTCTGTGTGTGTGTTACAATGTGTTTTCCTCCCTGCACCTGTTTCACTGCTGATTGTGTGTGTTTGTGCGTCATTCTGCCCTGTCTCAACATCACTGGGCTGACAGATGCTCTGTCTTCTCACAAGCCTTTCCAGAGTGCCACCTTATCTCTGTGTCCACATACACTCCCCCCACACACACACATAAACACACCACCACCACCTCCTCCTCCCTCCTCCCTTCTTTGCTACAGGTCCCAGACAGCTGCCTAGACTTACTGTGCCCGAACAGCAGGGTCTGGCATAGAAAATGTCTCCCCCGATGTCTCTCTCTTTCTCACCCAATCCTCCCACCTCCAGCCTCCTCTGCTGGTCTTTCTGGCTCAAGCCATCTCCAAAACAATGTCCATTGTCGGCGGGAGGTTGGGGAGAGCGACGGCCTCCTGGTGTCTGCACATACAGCCAGCTGCACAACTCTGCTGGCTGCAAACACTGAGAAAAAAAAACAAAACCTCTGGCTCTGAGGCGACAATAGAGTCAGGAGGACTTGAAGTAGCAACCCAGCCAACCTTTTGATTCGCTACACTCTTGAGACTAGTTCTTACTGGTTGTTTATTTTTTCTTATTTCTTATTTTTAAGGTTTGGTCTATCCAGCCTCCTATAGTCTATATTTTCAGCAGATCAAATTGAATGTGTGAAAATTATCGCTGCAGTTCCCCTCAGCTTGACTTTATTTCGCTCCTCACAGTTACCTCAGACGCAGCACGAGACTTTTTTTTTTTCCTGTAAAAGCTTTGATGAATTATCCCACTGCACAGCTCCAAAGGGCACACACAGTGCTACAATAGGAAAGCGTACAAAATGCAAACTCAAATGAGAGCAATCAAAGAATGAATTCATCGCTACATCTATTTAAAAACATAGTATTGAACTAGAGGTGGATTATTTTACAGTTTTTATATCTATCAATACTGTGTCAGACACTTATTTTTTCTGCCTGCTGCAAAAATGAACACTGAATGAAGTGTTTTCTAAAAAATAAAAAAAATAATAGAAAGGCTTTATTCGTCTGCCAGAGATCGAAGTGCTCAAATCAACGTGAGTGGGTGGCAGACCCCCTGGTTTTCTCTCTTAGTGGCATTGATTAGTGTGGGAAGGGAGAGAGAGAGTGGGGGGAGGAGGAGGGTTATCTCCGATTCTCAGGTATCTCAAAGGAAAAAAATCCACACTCAAACACTAATAGTTTTCCAGTGACTATAGTGCAACAAAATTTGAAGCAAATGTTATTGTAAATCCCTCAGTTTCTCTCTAAACTTGCTCCTTTGCAGCAGTTTTTTCAACAACCACAGGCACAGAAATCGTCGCAGGAGAAGCGCTGATTTCAATTTTTGACACCTGCCCCAGAAACCTGTGTAAATCAGATTGCACTGCAGCCGCACGACGACCCGGCGCGTTTCAAACTGACTGGATAAACTGATTCCCCTGCTGCTGCTGCTGCTGCTGTCGTCAGTGTCACTCCTTCAACCTGCACTTACAACCAGCAGCTGAATGCAACAAGTTCATGTCTGTGCTGTCAGAAAAAACAGGGAATAAAGTAACTAAAGCAAAAGTGAGTGTTTGAGGAGAAAGTTCTTTTCTTTTTACTGTTGTCAAAAAGTAATAGACGGATCAGTCACTGATGGAAAATAATGTTTAGTTGCAACTGTAATCCATCGCCATCATCAAAAAAAAAAAAAATAGTCTGAGTGATTGCTTAAGTAGGCCTATTACAGAGCTGTAGCCATAACTGAGTCTTTATCCTGCCGTCTCTTATTCACTGACACTGAAAGAGAAAAAGAGAGGGAATGATTCTCCTCGGCTGTGGAGCCTAAGAGCAAGACATAATGCTCCATCACAAAGAGAGGACCTTGAGAGTGTAAAGGACCTTATCGATCCTTTTCACGAGCAACAACATCCAACTCTCCATTACTCTCCCTCTCTCCCTCTCAGCTGCTGCCGCCGCCGCTGCAGAGCAGGAACGGGTGTCTCCGGCCAACACTGGAGTTTCACATCCCACACAACAAATGGCTGTGAGAGACAGAGAGGGAGAGGCTCATGTACTACACATTCACTTTGTGATTCACCGTCTCACAACGTCATCTAGAGACAAGTTACCTCACATCATTCTCCTCCTGTGACTCCATTAATTATCCCTGGGATTTTTATTTTTTTTATCTTACAGTCTCTTCACATCCATAATGTGATGTGATTTATGGTAAAATAGGAGTTGGAGCAGAGCGTTAAATCAAGTGTAAACTCATGGGATATTAGAGAAATGCTGATTGATTTGACATAAGGGAGGGATCAATTAAACAATGGATCATTTTGTTGGTCAGATTGTATGTTCTAGATGAGGCCACCATCATTTTTTTAGAGGTAATGATGCACATTTTACTTCAGGGATATTATTTTTAGTTTGAATATAAATTAAATGTAAAGTACGTAGTATATTGAAGCCAAAGTTTTGCATTTATTTTAATTTAATTTTTATTTTTGTCACTGTGGAAGATGAGGAGTTGTCTGTGACTCGCTGCCGGTCTGTTCAGTCCTTTAAACAGACAGTATCTGCAGACCACCATTTAACTGATGCAGAAAAATGTAACTTTTGAACTTTATTACTTTCGTATTCATTGGTTTGTTTCAAAAGAAAAGTGTGTCTGAATTATGCAAAAGGATGTTTTTGTGTCTTTTGTCTCTGGTCTTTTGCTTCTTGTTCACATTTCCTCAGTTGCATATTCTTTCACACAATCGTGTTCAGCAACAACCGACCTTCACTGTACTCAGCCTTGGCGAGAAATCATTGGACCTCATTTTTTTAAGAAATCAGCGATTTCTGACATTAGCTCCAAAATGTTGAGAAATATATAAATGTAACAGAAAGGCTGTCTGTGTGTCCTCAGGGCGTTCGGGCCAGGCCGTTGCGGTGCGGGCCAAGGTCTTCGGCTTCAACGTCATCTTCTACGACCCCTATCTGCAGGACGGCCTGGAGCGCTCGCTGGGCGTCCAGCGCGTCTACACCCTGCAGGACCTGCTCTACCAGAGCGACTGCGTCTCCCTGCACTGCAACCTGAACGAGCACAACCACCACCTCATCAACGACTTCACCATCAAACAGGTGCGTCGTCTCGTGAAGCACGCACGTGCACGCTCACAGACGCTGTCATCCAGACAGAGCTGAACATTGCATTGAGCAGCTGTGACCTGACCCGGGCTTAATGCAGTGCTATCTAGCAGGTAGACAAGCAGAGCTGCTGGTGTATTATTACTCTGTCAGCCTGGAGGCTGTCCTAAAGAGCATTATAGTTGGTAGAAAGAGAGAGTGGGGGAAAAAAAGCAGACTGGAAACAGCAGCACCCTTCCTGCCTGCACATTCCCTGCTCTTTATCTTAAGCTCCACCAAAGCTGGACACAAATTCATTCCTTTGCTCTGTCAAATGCAATTAGCGCCAGCCCACGGCTACAGCAAATATATCGACTAGGCTGCACAGCAGGGGTGGCGGCGGGAGGGGGGGCGCTGCGAGGGGGAAAGTGCTGTTTCTCTGAGTCGATAACTCCACTCG
>OOFC01007109.1:3160-15708 GCA_900323345.1 Pseudochromis fuscus
CTGGCTGCCTCCGGTGCCTTTCGCTCCCCTCCTCCGACAGAGACAGGATCTTCTTCAGAGACTGGGGGGAACTGGTGCCTGTAGACATTTGCAAGAAGATGAGCAGAATTAACATGAGGAGCACTGCCATCCCCCCTCGGGGGTGTTGGGATGCTAAACTGCATTGTCTGGGTTTTTTTTTATTTTTTTTATTTGCTTTCTGCCAGACAGCCTCTTGGTGGCAGCACTGCTACAAAGGAGCTAGAGAGGCTGGTTCTGCTATTGTCTGCAAATAACAGGACGAGGGGGAGAAAACAAGGGAATGGTGGCATGTAGAAAGAACAGCAGATTCACACAGGCTCTGTTCCTTTCAATCCATTACAATATAATCAACAACAACATAATATCTTTATAGACTTGTTGGGACAACTGCAACCACTACTGTTAAGGGAATAGTAGCTTGAATCCCCTGTGTGCTTTATTAAATAGATTTCTGAAAACAAATACCTCCAAATGAAGAGAAAATCGTTCATATTCTTTGAGTGTTAAACATTTTTTTACGGGTCTGGAAAGTATTATTTGCTATGCCTGATCTTCATCTTACCAAAAGGCGGCAGGTCCTTGACTGGCACTTTCTTTCTGGATGGGTAAAGGGCCACAGCGGGGACCTGGAGGGCCTGGTTTCCTTTAGCCAACTGGCCCCTTTGCTGGCTGGCAGCTCTGGACACAACTGGAGAAGTGTCCGGTCGTTTTCCACCAGCATTCTTGGGCACTGTGTAGTGTGATTTCAAAAAAAGAAACAAAGCATAAAATTGGTATGCTGAATTAAATTTTTAGCACTAAAGTGAAGCATGTATTAAAAAGTACTTAGAGGCAGGCAGGAGTGTGCTGTCTAGCTAAAGAAAACAACTATCAGGGCTGCTGTAGCCATCACAACTGGGAGTCTGCCCATCGTACAGTGTGTCTTTGACCACTGCATAAACAGCAAGTGAGGTTTGGCATTAACAATGGGAAACTGGCCTCAGAGCTCAGTCATATTTTATTCCCCTGCCAATGAGTCTTTGAGCATCTGCCTCAGTGCTGTGAATACTGGGAATGGGTCTCAGGAGAAATACGCACATAAACAAGGTAAAGAAGTTACAGTACTTGGTTGCACTGGGAGACATAACAATGGGGTTCATCTGTTCATCACATTTATATTTGTTTTTTAAATAAACTGGATCTGCACTTATACACAAAAAAGTGGCATTATGTAAACAAACAGTCATTCATTTATGTACGATCAGGAGTAACAAAGTACAAAATAATATTTAGGATATGTTTATTGATGCATTTTTGTCTTTAAATTGACACATGGGCTAAACTGACTACATCCTAGTGATGTGTCACACTCACATGTACTGATGGAGGGTTCACACTGCAGCGACAGCGTCTGCAGACTCTCCTCGTTGGTTTCCAGGCTGAGGTTGGACAGGTACTGCTTGACCTTCCTGGCCATCTGGGCGTCCTCGTAAAGCTTTTTGGCATTTAGGAAGGAGCTGCGTCGCACCCGCTTCTTGTGCCCACCGGTCTGGGTGACGTCAAGCACGGCCGCGTTGGCACTACCCTGACTTAGAGACCTGCGTGTGAACATGACCACATGAACACACAGAGAAGAATGACAACAAAGACGCACAAACAAATAAAAGAAGGCACAAAAAGATTGATTAATGTGTTGCTTCAGAGTGTAAACTATGAAAGTAAAACAGTATATTTAACAGTAGGGAGCTGCACGGGGAGCGTGGTGTTTCAACCCAAACATGCAGAGAGCAGCTTTAGGTATTTCTCTCAACTCCAAAACATTCCAGACATTCCAGACAGCAGAGGGGGAGGCTGAGGGATGACGGCTGTAGTCAAACAACAGGGAGTAAGAAAGGGCCACTAGTGGAGCGCAGTCATAGTTTACATTTCTGTGGCTTGAGTCAGAGCTGGTAGTAGTAGCAGTAGTAAAAGCTCATGGTCTCAGCCAAATTGCACCCTGACAGTTGCCTTCAGTGTCAGTGAGAAGTCACATCTGCTCCTGTCACTGAAAAGTAATGTCTCACATTTCATAGAAACATTTTCAGGTAATTACAGTTTCAATTTCTGGTAATTACAACTTAGCATATTTACCAGATTATGGTCATTGTTATGACAAGACAATCTTACCATTACAAGATATGGATCTTAGTTAATTAAAGATGTGACATCATAATTAGGAGGGTTTTTTTTTTTTTTAAGGATATTCAGAACTGAAAACTTTTCCTCGTGCTTCCATATGTTTCCCATTAAATGTTCAGTATGCACAGTGATGTCCTATTTGACCACAAGAATGTAAAGCCTGAAAAAACCAAACAAAAAAAACATCTTATCCAGAGTCTCTGGCTGTATGGAGGTTTGAGAAGTAGATAAAACCTCAGAGACAAGTGAAACTTTGAAAGTGAAGCTGCATGCATTGTGTTGTAACACACCATATCACAAAAAGGTCACTGCTAACGTAAGGCTGGAGTCACTGATAGCATGTATTGGTTTTTTAGATTCTTCCAATGACCCATGTCTGATTAATTTTCCTGTTTAGTTTACTGTAAATTGTTATGAGTAACCTTGCATTAGCAGACCTTTGGCTTATTTAATATCCTCAGGTTAGTGGGAGGCTTCAACTCAAACTGGTTAGTGGGACAAAGCACGCAGAGTAGCAGAAAGGCAGGCCACTGTGAGAGGAGTGCCAAAGGTTGTAGGGACACCAAACTTACCCTAAACTTCTCCATTTCTTCTTCCTATAAGGCAGGTGCCATGAACAGAGAAGCACGGGGGGGCAAAGGGTGGACGAGTAGAGAGAGAGGGAAAGAGAAGAGACAAAGCTTAGGACAGGAAAGACCACCAAGATCACCAAAGAGAAGCAATTTTCACCAAAGACCCACGTGAAAGTCAGCAGAAAGGAAATCAAATGGCAACACTCCACTAAGGGGAGACATCATTAGACAAAGACACACTTTCACAGAAGCACTGAGCACATCTTATGCCAACATTGTGTATAGAGAAAACAGTTGCTTGAGGAAACAGTTGCCAAAGGGAACAGCTGCTTGAAAAAGAAAAAAAAAAAAAGCGTGATGCAGAGGTTTTGACTGAATCTAAGTGAACCGGCCGACCCTGCAGAGCTGGTTAGTCAGTGGTGTCCTTACTGGTCCTACAGGGAGGGTGAAGGGTCGTTATTAATCTGAAATCTAGCTTAGTTTCATGAAGTATCCTCACCTGGTTCGGAACATGAGCGCTGGGTCCATGTTGACGGACGCCATGCGGCCAACATGGCGAATTTCTTTGGCAATCATCCTCAGCTTCTCAAAGTTCACCAGGCCGTCCACCTTAGAGTCATTGCCTGAATGTATGTGAAAGGAAGAAGTGAATACAAGTAGTGATTACATACCAACACTTACATGATAAACATGTGGTGGGGGGCTGCAGGCTGCCCAGAACAGTAAATGCATACTGAACTGTTCACTGCCATTGCCACTTTTACTGAGCAGAAAATCTTACAGACCATTTTTAGATATCATATAGGCACTGCACAAGTATTTAGTGAGTTAAATACAACTTAAAATAATATGGCATCTTTCTAGCATGTAATTCAGAATATTATATCTATTTGCAGTGACCACAGAGACCATGACCAACAAATTATTTTTACCTTCATGGAGGAAGGTGAGGTCCTTCTTGATGACGGGGAACAGGGGGATGACTGGTGGCTGGAGGTTCTGATTGTTGAGGACATTCCTGTACTTGGCCATATTTCTGGAGGGGTCGAAGAGGTCCTGCAGGTCCCCGAACAGCTTCTCGTATTTACTGGGCAACTTCTCCCATGTTCCCCTCAGTCTGGAGACTGGAGCCAGGTTCAGACCACTGTGGGAAGCCACACAGTCACCATTATGTATCAGTATGACGAATAACTTACAATATTTAATGTAAAGTGGGAAACATTAAAAATCAGCAGCGAATTTGATCATAAATCAAGATAAATTAAAACGTGTCCCAAAATGTGCAATTTCTCCCACATTCATTATTCCCCATCGTGTCCCCATCTCACCTGATGATGGCGAACATGGAGTTGAAGTTCTTGCACTCGCGGCAGTGCAGTGCGATCTTGATGAAGTGCTTGACGGTCTTCATACGTTTGAGCTGGTTGGGCTCCCGTGTCACCTCCGTGGCCACCCAGAAGGTCTCGTGGTTGATAGCCTCCTCGAAGCGCTTGAGGCTGGCAGAGCCGGTTTTTGAGCGCAGCTTGAACAGGTCGTCGATGTACTCGGTGGGCTCGATGGCACAGAAAAGTTCAAAGGCTCGCATTGAGAGCTGCGTGGCCACCTCCACGGTGCTGAGCTGTAACAAAGAGATCTGGCCTTCTCGGAGGAGGTCCTGGGCGTCCTCGTCTGAACATAACGTCTCCGTCTCCATGTTGCTCTTCAGGTAGTATCTGAACAGAAAAAACAGCAGATTGTTTAAACAGATTTCTCTGGTTTCAGCTTCTCTGATGTGAGAATGTATTGCTATTGCTGCTGAATTAAGATCAGATAATGTAGATTGTTTTAGCGACGACTCAAGCCACCACCTCACTGAAAAGTATCATTACCCTTTCTGGATTTTTGTTGACTGAATGATCCCATCAGAATTATAGACATCATTACCTGCCGCTCAGCTGAATCCTGTCTGCTAGCTTGGAGAGCTGATCCGGTAACCGCCTCTGTTTGATGACGCCCTCTGGTGTGACGGACACCTCACATAGCGAGTAAGCCTCTGGTGCTGCAGTCAGGGCAAACTCCCTGATCGCCTGGATCACCACCTCCTTAGCCGTCGTGTCCTTCCCGATCATGATGTATCGAGACTGCTGGTCTGCCTTGAAGACTCGTAATACCTGGTCTGACATATCTGCAGGAAAAAAATAACGGTAATGAGGATAAATACTCACTAATTAACAGGGTTTTTTCTGTGAAATAGGATTGTTTTAATTTCATAATAAAAAAAAAAAACAGCAATGATTTTTGCTATTTAAGCCATTAATCCAAGAAAAAAAAAAAAAAGGCTAGCATCTTTGCATCATCAAGCAGAAACCTCATTTCCCATCATTCGTTGATCAGAACCACAAACCTACAGATCATATAAATCACATAAATCAATGCACCTACAGAAAACTGAAAAGTGAGTGCTATGAGCTTTACTCAATTAGGTTTCATAAGCATGACTGCAGATTAGCTGAGTTTATGTTACGTCT
Source organism: Pseudochromis fuscus (assembly GCA_900323345.1). NCBI lineage: Eukaryota > Metazoa > Chordata > Actinopteri > Pseudochromidae > Pseudochromis > Pseudochromis fuscus. The sequence goes on from OOFC01007109.1 coordinate 8,418, forward strand.
GTACATCAATGTATAGCAGCTGATGAATGTCTGTGGGGCTCATACAGAGGCCAACAGCACTGACAAAGACGGGACTGTGCTAAGAGAACCAGGATCACGAGGGATGAAAATACTCACTCAGTAGGATGGGGACTAAAAGGACACAAAACAACATATGATGGACAGGAGTTAATGAAATATAGAAACCTATATTCCTTATTTCTGGATCTATGTGACTGGTTGAAGGAACATATTGATCGGTATTCCAAAGACAATATGTCAACTTTTACTTAATTTCCTTTATGACAGTATGAGATAGACAAAATTGCTGTGTCAATGGCATGAGGTATTTTTGTGTATTTCATTGGATTTCCCTAAAAATATTGTATTCAAACCTAAAAATATAGTCCTAGTTCCATATCATATCCATAAATACACACCAGGCTGGTTGTTGAAGTCGAGGATGCGGTGGTGAGACTGCAGGAGGTCGGGGTTTGACGATGACAGATTCCCACTGACCGGCAGAGCTGGTGGGATCTGTTTGGACTGCTTCATCCCCACGATGCTGTCGTCTTGTGATTGGCCCACACAAACATCACTATGGAAACAAGAGTGGAGGGAGGAGAGGCGAGGTGAGACAGCAGTTCCGTCGGCAGCAGGCAGAGGGCGATATTTGCATTGGCAAGCTGTGGACACGTTTGGCTGCACAATCCATACAATATATTCCACATGAAATATACCCATTGGCTAACTGGTGCTACGACAGGTTCATATTTGGGTCAGTGAACAGAAATATCAAACTGGCAGCTGGTGACCAATCATTTGGATAAAAAACAGTAACATTTGAACTAAAGCTATAAAAACACTCAATTTTCTCATATATTCTTTTTGAGGTTTTCTTGCAGTATTTGTAAGTAGAGACAGGCATTAGATCAGTGAGGGGATTCTTCATAGTGTTGTCTGGTAACTACACTGATCAGTTAACTTTACATGAAGTTTTCAAATCAGAGAAGCATCTCACAATATCAGAAAAAAGCAAATGTTTTTTTACAAATTAAGAAAAAGCTGAGGCAACCACCCAGTCACAGTCAACACACAGCACAGGATTAATCCAAATGTTCCCATTCTCTTTTATCTCTTTGGTTTTCTTTTGATATAAAACAATCACAGATCTACTAGTTTGGTGAACAAACATGCTGTGTTCAGTTTGCTGACACCAGCTAACAAGTTGATGAGATTTTCAAATTTAAATGCATTTTTCCAGAACTGCCAACACACAAACTTGACAGAAACTTTTATAACTAAGTCCTCACTGTTCACATGATTATTTTCTTACTTGTATGGTTTCGGGGGCAGGATGCTGGTGAGCGTCTTGTCGAAGATTTTCTTCAACTTGTTGCGTCCTCCCACCGTGTTGGTCTTGGCCTTCTTGCTGACCTTCTCCAGGCCCATCACCTGCTCCACATCCACCGCCAGGTCGGGGATAGAGTAGCGGCTCGCCTTCTTGATGTCCCCGATCTTTGGAAGGTGGGGCGCCCCGTTCTTTCTGTCGTGTTCCTCCTCACCATCCAAATCGTGGTCGTGTTCTGGCCTCGTTAGCAGCTCTTTAAACACTGGACAGAACAACATAGGGAAACATGGATGAGCTATGTTCTTTGAGGACAAACAGTTTCATTAAAAAGCCAAAAGAGGTTTACCTAAAAGGTTTGTCTTCACAGTAATGGACAAGTGAGTGTTGTTCTTCAGAATCTCGTTGGCTTTGCTGAGCTGGACATTCTCAAAATTCTGCCCATTGACCTCCAAGATCTGCAGAAAGAAAACCATCAGATGCATTTCAAGCACGACAGAAGCTCGATACATTATCAACAACGGACAAAGAGAATTGCAATATTGTGCCTGGGTGTCGTCTTCTGTTTCCCTCTCAGGTGAACAGAAATATTGATGTGAACAGACTGCTGATTCTTCATTATAAAAAATAAGTCTGACCTAATTGCACAAACATTAAGAATCCAACAACCCTGCAAAACCCATCACTGAACTGAACAAGGATGTACATTTGTGTTTTTCCCGTGCAGATAAACCTTAAAACAAAGGCAACTGTTCCAGGTATTATTCTCTGAACTACATATTTTAACCTGTAAACAAAAGGGGCAATAAAGTGCCAACCTCCAGCACATTATACATCATTTTGTCCGACATATGTTTTTGACATTAACATGTGATATGTCAGTTTCACACTGCCCCGTCTTTGTCTTTCCAGCTTGACCGCTGGAAAAGTGCCGGATATGTGCATTTAAACACAATCTTCTAACTAAGCTGCCATTTCCTCTTTTAGTGGAAGAGGAAGCCGGCTTTAACCTCAGTGTACATACAGACCATCATCCACTGTTTTGAGGCCAGTAAACAGTGACTTACACTGACTTTCGAGGCCAAATGTCTGTTTTAGGATCAGTAGCGATTAGTGAGATGCTGCTGGAAGTTCACCGCAGAGGAACTTCTGCTAATGGTCCAATAAAAAAATAAGTGAGATTAATACTAAAAGCTCGGAAAGGCTGGGTCCTGAGTGAATGATGACAGTTAAAAAAAAATGAAAGGTGTGAAGGATATATGAGAGAGTGAATGCTTCCAAGGATGTCAGCTTCCCTGCTTCTTTTTGGGGGGGAAACAGCTGCAGGGGATGTTTGGAGTCAAGAGGGCTTAACTCACATCCAGACACTCTCAAGATGATTTCAAGGATTAAGGGACTTTGCTTAAAGTCCTGGGGACTGCCGAGTGTGAAAACGATTGAGGAGTCAAGTTTTGCGAGGAGAAAGCCAACACAGGGCACCCGCAGCTACTGGCAAGTTCAATTTGAGACTTTTCTAAAGAACCCTTTTAATGGTAGTTAGAGCAAAATGTAAAACCAATTTCACAACAAAAAAAGAACTTTGATGAGAAAAAAAAGATCAATTCATGTGCTAGTCTGGGCGACTGCGGTGATTTCTCTCCACAGCTGCTGTCTGCAGAGAGTACAAAGTGATTCTCAGACTGCTAAGAGGCTAAACAAACTCCCAAAGGAATTGACATTACGAGAACAAATCATACCCTAAATATACAGATGAAAAAATCTTTTGAGCAAGAAACCAGACATCTATGTGCTTCTTCCCCAAATTTTCTTCACAAGTACATCTACAAGACGGCTGCTATCCAGTTACAGGACACCCAAGGAAGACTTTCTTACCTGATCTCCACGCTTAAGGCCAACTTCTGCTGCCTTGCTCCCTGGGTCCACAGCATCGATGAAGATGCGGAAGCCTTTCTCCTGACCTCCCAGAAGGCTGAATGCCAGTGGAGAGTCCCTGGCCGGCTTGGTCAGTGTCACCAGCCGTGGCTTAGCTTTAGCAGCACAAGCTATATTTAACAGTCTAAGGTGCCCACACATTTTCTGTAAAAAAAAAAAAAAAAAAAAAAAAACAGAAATGCGGAAAGTGAATCAAATGCCCTTGTTGTGTTTTTTGTTGCATGTGTATAAATCTTCATTTACATATTGCACTTACTTCTTTCTCCAGATTGTTTTCAAACTCTTCCAAAAAGTGAGTCATGGCAGGGTCACCCTCAAAGTCATTGAAGTGATTGTTTACCCACAGCAAGACTACCCGTGTAACCTGGAGCAATCACATGATCGACACAGGTCAACACAGTTTATGGCTGCAGCAGCTGCAGTCCAGTACAACATTATCACATCCGGACACTGAGGTTATACAGATACACAACAGTCCGGTCCGGTACCTTGTCCCTGAGACTTGGGTCGTGGAACCACTCCAGGAGCTTCTTGCCCACGACCATGGGGCTGGAGAGGAAGGTCCTGTAGGTTAACAGGAAGTCCTCGATGTAGGTGGGGTCCACCACTGAGTGCTCCTCCACTAGGTGCATGGTGAGACGCTCTGGTGTGCCCTGAGGTTCAAGGTTATGGTGTTACCGGTGTAAAATAACTAATTTAAGATGACTAGCTTTCAAATGTTGGTTTGTAACTAATAATCTTGCCATCTCTCGTCTCTTCTGAGCCCTCATGATTTAGATTTTTGGGTTCAATGGAGTATATGTTGACTGAACATTGATATCTCACCTTGATGACAATGTGTCCTTTCCTGGTGCCGGTGCGGTCCAGTTCGCGGTGTTCCTTCACCATTACGATCTCTCCTTCCTCCTCAACCTTCTGCATGTTCTTCTCCACCTGGTTGAGGATGCAGCAGTAGTCCTGCTGGGCTATACACACAAACTGGACAACACAGAGAAGCATATGTAAAAAAACAGATTTAATAAAAGTCAAACTTTAAATGTGTGTGATATTTCTGTGTGCCCCATTGAACTGATTCAAACACATTAATAAATGGCAGATCAGAAGTTAAATTAATATAACTGATACCAGCTGACTAGAAAGAGATTATTCAGAGGAACTGAAATGCAATCCACTCTGATAAATTACCAGAAAAAGGACTTTGCCTAATTAGTTGCACTGATTTTTTCATCCAAGCCACTGCCCCTGATGACTTCAGTTGATAATTAGACAACTAAGAACATTCTGTGTCTTTACTTTCACTGTTGAGTACTTTGTTGCCATTAAACACAAATAATGTGCTCGTGCTCTTTACATGAGCTGGCCTATTCTCTTTCAAAATAATTGTTTCTCACATTTAATGGGATGCTATTGCCCGAAGCAACTTTTGGTGTCACGAGTGCAAACACTTTCAGCACAAGTGGGTCACAGTGGGATTCAATAACATAGGATGGCAGGGCTCGCGTTGTGTTTTTCACAGCACGAGGGAGTGGAGCTGTTAACCCTTGTTCTGTATAATAGATCAAGCTAAACCAGAAGCAGCAACACTTAAAACCAGGATCCTACCTGGCAGTCGTCCACCTTGGTCTTCATGACACCTTTCATGTATTCTTTCTCCATGGTTGGCGACACCCCAAAACTGTTCCCCATACACAGGATCTCAGTCCGGCTGTCGGGGTATGTCACCTCCACGGAACCGTTCAGGATCACCGACCACGAGTCCAGCTGGAGCCATGACACAAGATCACAGTGGTTTACAGGAGAAGAAAAGACGACACAAAGAAAAGAAAAGAAATGCTGCAACAATAATAACTTTGTAAATCACATTAAGTTCACTCCAGTAATATTCCCAACAGCTGGTGTCCCTTAATGAGTCAAAGTTATTTATCAAAAAAGAACCATATGCAGGAAGTACAAGGGGACTGCTGCACTACCAGATGGTTTCTTGCTTTCCTCAGAGGGATACAGCAACAGCGAGAGGCTGTCAGCGCTGCCCAGCACAACACGACTAAAAGTTGCAATACATTCAAAGTGCTGTTACAAGTAATATGTTCTTGTTTGAACTATAGAAAATACATTTCTTTCATGCTTTTGAAGGATTAGTATTTAAAAAGTAGAGGTTCCCAGGAATTCCTAAAAAGCTGACATTTTGAAGATTCACATATTTTATGCCGACAGCGACAATAAGCTCAATGAACCTTGAATTCTCTGTGACCGGACATTTACTAATGTCGGCAGGCCTTTAAGGCGAGTTCTGCTCTCTATTGTTTGGGTGCATTATAGCAAAAAAATGAACCAAATTGTCTCCATTGAAACTTCATGTCATGTCTTGACCAGGGAGAGATAGGAAAAAAAATAAGTGAGGCTGGGCTTTGGGAGCCTAAGGGATCCTAGGAGGACCCAGCGATAAAGATGGCCGCCATTCAGGCTTAATAGAGCAGAAAAAAACATCAAATGGAAGAAGAACGATTCATTGGTGTGAAGAGGTGAGACTAAGGTTCAGTTCCCAGAGACACACACACACACATCCATATATAAACACAGTTTAAGGCGAGACTCAGTCATGAGACAGGGCTTATTAGTGCGTGAATATACACCAACACACACCTCCTCTCCATCATTGAGAACGATGGTGCCAGCGCGTTCGACCACAGCGAAGACCATGACAGCGCAGAGTTCCCTCCTCACCGACATGGTCATGTTGGCAAACGCTGGCAGTTGATGCATGAACTCCAGTAATTGCTCTGTGAGAGAGACAGTGAGAGGTAGTGGAGGACGTTAAGAAAAACAGCAAACAGAGTCTCGACACTCAGAGGAGAGGAAGAGGGCAGGCGAGCGCTGTCGGCACGCCTGAACTGCCAAGAAGACACGAGCTGGAGGCCGAGCATCAACATGGATCATCACCACAATGGATATAAACCCAACAGAGAAATCACTATGTGGAGAAGACAAAAGCCAAATATCAATTCTATTGATATTAACTTTAAGGCGAGCCAAGAATAATCGCTGACTGTTCACTCAGTGACCTCCGAGCGAGTTAGAGTTATCGGACAAACTGAACCACAACTGAAGTCATATCGAGTTTACTGTCGAGAAGGATAAACTTTAAAGGCTTGGTTCAGCCAGATTAGCAAAAAAGACACATTACCTCACATCTCTAGAGGTATTTAACCATGCAAACAGCTGTAGGAATTTTTATATTTATTCCCAAAACGCACATAAAAAAAAAAAATTCCACAGATTTAACTGTTAACCTTTCATGTCTCTAGTATAAAGAAGCTCCAGTGAAATCTGTTTGTATTCAGATCTGTGAATTACATGAAATATAACTGTAATGTCAATATTTTCCCTTTAGGGACTAATACAGTGTAATCTTATCAATGTTTCCAGTAATATATCTACAGTTTTTTAACCTAGGATGTACAGGAATGTCCTGGCTAACAGTGAGGTTACAAAACACACACATGGAGAAAGACAGCATAAAATAACACAAGGAATACAATAAAATACCACACGGGAAAGGTATACACATAACTAATCGAACATAAATAAATAAAATCCTAAAGCAGATGATGGTGAGAGTGTATCCTAATATGTCCATGGTGAGAGAAATCTCAAAAATCTAGATGTATCAAATCCAAACTTCTGTATCTGCAGATGGTAAAATGCATAGTTTGATGCTTCAATATCACATACATATGACTGGGTGTGGCATCAAAGGGAAATGCTGTATGTAAGGTGCAGCATATTCTACAGCACCCTATACTGAAAGAGAGACAGAGGGAAAACACCCCTCTGTCTCTCTCCCCTCCTGCCCGGCCAGCAGCAGCAGCAGCAGCAGTAGTCTGGTGTACTGGCTGACCTGGGCTTGGCATGGCAACAGCGTCGTGTGTGAAGCTGCGGAAGCACTGAAAGTTTAATGTGCTGGGAGAGGTGAGGCGAGAGGATGTGCCGGAGTGACCTAGAAAAGCCTGCCGGCGGAGGGAGGGGTGTACA
>OOFC01007112.1:3065-18810 GCA_900323345.1 Pseudochromis fuscus
GTGTAGAAACCCACGCCTCTCTGGTCTCTTTCCTCGCTGGCTTTGTCGCCTCTGTGCAGATCTACTTCACAGACACATAAACACATAGAGTCTGGACCAAGACTTTAGCTCCTGGGCAGAAACAAATGGAGACTAGAGGAAGACTGTAGTGTACTGCACAACACTACACTACACCTTTCTTCCATGCACTGATACATTTGCCTGCTCTCTACTGACTCCTACAGCATTTTTCCCCTCTGTGTCTGTGCTTTTGTTATGAAGCTGTAAGAGCTATTTTAGTATCACCACTTCCAGACACCACTGAGCCACAGTAAGATAATATATAGGGTGAATTTTTGGCAGAATCAAATCAATTAATAAAACTATTTCACTGCTTCACTTGCATAGAGAACAATTTGATATATGAACTGCTTAACCAGAGTTAATTTAAACAGCATGAATCCTCTTTGCTGACAGTAAAGGGTGCATCCTTCCCTGTGATTCTAGACTTAAATGGGCCTCCATGTTTGTCACATTATCACCAACGGTATGCAGCACAGGTGAGATTTGTAATGTATGATTTTCCTTCAGGTGGCACTGTGGCAAGTGACACAGTTTGAGTCATTATTTATCAACAGAGTGGGCCCTCCCTGCCTCTTAAGGACCCTCACGATTCGGCTGACACTCCTACCCCTCAACTCCCTTCAATAAGGAGTCAAATAAGTTAAAGCGCGTCATTACAAGCCCAGAGCCGCCATCCCCCGAGAGTCATGCAGATGAGAGAGTCTGAGCGGTAGCATCCTAAACCTCCCTCCACCGCCACCACCTCACAATCCACTGCCCAGGTCCTGCCATGAAATACAAGCCCAAAGAGGTCACAGTGATTGACCTCTGTCGTAAATGTGTGATACACGCTCCCATGCCGTCTCTTCAAAGATCCACAGCTAGCTATGTACAGTGTAGCCATGTGGGGCTTTGTAGGGTATGTTTGTGATTGTTTCTGAATTTGTTTGATGTTCCTCAGTGAGCGGATCCGTCCAAATGGCAATATTTACTCTCCAGCACATGTGTGTCAAATATATTTGATTATTTAGAAAGCAGGATCTCGTATTCCCCCATTTTTAAAGTGTTTTTCATAATTTCTACTTTCTTCTCTGTTATTAAGATTTTTTTGGTGAAGGCAGATTTTAATGAGTGTGTTTCATGCTTGCTGAGTTCACTGATCTGCACTGCATATCCATCTATTGTATTTATATGTACTTCATAGATAAGATGTGAAGAAATCAACCATTGTATGGAAAAACTATTTATTGCACTGCCTCTGTGGAGAAACAATAAAACCTGATTTGTTTGTCCAAATTATTTATTTTGTGTCTTGCTTGTTTAACAATTGCTGAATGTTGTTTAAGATGTAACAAGTCATACAGTCATTTAAACAAACAATCAAAATAAGTAACAGTAAATCCCATGGAAAATTACTTTTTTTACATTTTTGAAAAAGCAAACAATTGATCCTCTTTGAAAAGAAGCTGAAGGTGATATAATTAAAAAAAAAAGATGCATAAAACTGACATTCTGTCATATTTGTCAAAAAAGAAAACTTACAAAAGTGCCTTCAGATCCATAAATTTACTATTAGGGTTTCCAGATCAGGTGCATGTGAATAAAACCTCCTCAGGGAGTGACACATGAGAACCTGTCTTTCTATTGAAGTGTGTGGCATCATCGTCAAGATCTGAAGAGGTCTCTGTTGTCGTTGGAAAAAAAACTAAACAAAAACATTTTGGATGTCTGTGAGTCTGGCAAAGGACAGATTTTAAAAAATAATACATACCACTGTAAGGACAGAAACTAAAGACCTTTTTGATTGATGCAACAAGATGTCTCCATGAAACCCAAATTTCATCAGAGGCTCTGCAGGTGACTCTTGAAACTGTTGCTGTCAAAGTGCATCTGGTGCGTGGTGGTGAAAATGTGGTGGCTTTAAGTTGCTCTGCTGCCTCTGGGAAGATTAGAGTTATTGATTCAACTACGAATTCTGCATCATATCAAAGAGTGCTTGATGATAACGTGAGGCCGTCTGTGGGCAAGTTGAACTGGAAGTGGACATTAAAGTGAGATAATCGTTCTGAGCACACCAGCAAATCCACCAAGTAAAGACGCCAAAGAAGATCTGAATCCCATCTGAAACACACAGCAGAAGCAGGAAGGGATGACTAGCTACTTATTTTTTCCACATTAGAATACTACATATATTGATATTATTGTTTATTAATGATTATTATTATTACATTATTTTTCCTCACATACCTGTACCTCCACCCTCTCTCTCAGGTTCCACTTTTTCCTGTCAAGGTGGACGTTAGGCACTGGGGTGGATGTTGGATGTGAATGCAGGAGCAGCATAGTCATCACTGTGGGCATACAGAAGAGTGGGAGGAAGGACAATAGAGGTGAGCTATCCTCATGGGGAATCTCACAGAGGTAAATGAAGAAGGGCTGCGTTACTTTGGTTGAGAGGTCAGTGCTTAGCATGCTGGTGAACGCTTTGTGGAAGCACATGGAAAGCCTAACCATATCAGTGCAACTCATAGTGAAGTGTGAGAGTCAGCATTAGACAGGGCACCTTGTTTAGAGGCGCTGATGTAGGATGATAACAGGCACATATTCGCCCTGTTATGTTCATCAATTGAAATACAGTGGAAGGTTTGTAACACCGAAAACCCTGCAATGCCCTCGGTAAAGATGGTGTGTATGTGTGTGTGCGCACACGAGGTGTGTCCTAATGAAATTCAGTATTGATCTCGGCAAAATAGACTTTATACATCATTCATGCTCTCTATCAATCACACCCTTCTAAGTTTTCCAAAGCTGTTTGTTTTAGAAGAGTAGAGAGGGGGAAAAAAGCCAAGCTGAGCAATAATTACTTTAAAGAGATTGTTTTAAACTCGTTTCTTTGGCCTTTTTCTCAAGGTGTAACAAGCTTATCTGTCAAAGACAATGTCCATTGAATGAACTGCTTAATTTGAAATTGATTGAGGTCCTTTTTGGTTGAGGTGGGGGAAAATGCTTTTCCACAGACCTGAGAGACTTTACTATTTAAAACTATGCTAAAATCCTGCTCATGGCAAATTGTGTCCAAATCCTTTAGAGAGAAAGAAAATATATATCTAAAGAGTGACAAATGCTTCCAATAGTTAAGATAGTGTCATCATCAACTTGTACAATTTAGAGCTTTTAGAAAAATCCTATAGGGTGGATACAGACAAAAAGCAAAGAAAATAAACACAGGACATGGTAACCTGACACAGGAAACCCAGTGAATGCTGGGAGTGAGCAGTGAACCGTACTTCCTGTAGGACAGCACAATGGTAAGTGGTGGCCTCAGATTCCTAAAAGAGGTTGTAGTCGCAGGGCAAGGAAGGGCAGCCTGTGTCCTCCGGTCCAGTGCTGATAAGGGCATAGATAGAAATGGCACTTGTGTCCCTGCTTTGGGAAAACAAAACATCCTGTGGTTGCCGTGGTTACTGTTGTATTAAATATTACAGAGCAAATAGAAAACACTGATTCCAAAGTTATATCTAGAACTAAAGGGGCATCTCTCTTTGTTTCTAGGACCTAGAAGATGAGCAAGTCATCTGAGTGGGGAAATATAATACTTTACCTATACAGAAAGAAAGAAAGAAAGAAAGAAAGAAAGAAAGAAAGAAAGAGTTTTCTCCATCTCTTCCCATCTCTCTGGCTGGTTCTGTCACTCCCTTCACTCGTTTTGCCTCCTTCATAAAACATCCTCCAGGATTTTGGGTTTCAGTCTGACTGGCGATCCTTCTGTTGTTCCACCATCTGCCTTTTTGAGTAGTGTGACACAATATTCTCTTCCTATAAGTTGATACTATTTTCAAAGCACTTTGAAAGAAATGGAAGACCACAATGACATTTTGTTACAAATACTTTGGGGAGTCAGTGTTTAAACGTACCTTTGCCAGTCTAACAAACTTTGGATGTTAAAACAATACAAACCAGGCAACAACATTACATGATTTGTTTTCTGCATTGTCCACATAATGTACTTTTTAATCTTTTGTTGAAAACTTTTCCTGCAGCTAGTGTAGTTGATGGGATTGGTGTTATTGAAATTATGAGAATTAATATTTATCATGCTCAGCAGCCAAGGTTGCTGCATTTACTGCTTCATATTTCTACTGTGCTGATGCTTGCCACAGAATATCTATTTGACCTGCTTGGAGGTTGTACTGTACATGTCATTCAGAGTGGCTCCATGCTGCCATTTTACTTTGTCCAGTATAATTAAGCACTGTTTTTACCTTCATGATTGATATGGAAAACAGAGTAAGTCTGAAGGGATTATACAGTTATCAAGAAGCATGTGCAACCTGACATCAGTACTAAACAGAAATCAGTTTTGGATTGAAGAGAGGTTACAGTCAGGTAATATATTTCTGTCTCTATAACAATACATGATTATAATCTTGACATACTTGCAGAATATATTGTTCAAAATTCACCTCAAAGTAAATTATTTACTCTTTTGAGTGTAATTATGTAACTTGGCTGTGAGTATGACAAGTAGCACGATGGTGTCAGAAAGTCTATCTGTAAATCTGAAAGAGTGTCAGTGAGTGGCCCACCCTTCCTCCTCCTCCCTTCACCTTTTCCCATTGACCTCTCCCAGTCTCTTCCCACAGTGGAACAAAATACAGTAAAACAGTATTTTTTATTTCAGCCAATTATGTCCTGAATCTCCAGCCAGCTGAAACTGAGATAATGGTTTACACCAAAAAACTCAATATTTCCTAAAACTGCTTGAATATTACACAAACAGACAATCACATAACTTAAGACAAGAATAATGAATGGGACTTGATTTCTGCTTTGTTGTCTAATGACCACATCTTTGTGCCTTTTCTATGATATCCACACAAATTAACTAAAAAAAAAAAAAAAATGGAAGTGGGAAGACTGTGCGCCTTATCTGGGTGTTTTGTTTTGTTGTTGACCCCATACAATGAGTGTGTATTCACGGCCAGTTCCTGCAGGCCCTCCCTGTCAGACCAGGCATGCATGTTAGCTGGCCTAAACCTATCTGCGGCATTGTCCATTCAGTATGATTATCACTGACCCACACCGCCTCCTGTCTCCGGGGCTCACATGAACCAGTACTTCCTCCAAGGAAGGAAATGTTCGTTACCCACGAGCCGGTGTCTCACGATTACACTGTACAGACCCAAAAAGGAAATTTTCAACTTCAAAAAAACAGTCACATACAAACAGATCGTTTGTGCTCTCTCTCTGGATATCTCTCTGTTCCCACTGAAGGAATCAAATCAGTCCAGGTTTATTCACATAAAGAGGAATAAATGTATTTCACTTCAGAAACATATTGCAGCCGCTAAGTAAAACTTCCCCCTCTCTCAAAAGCCCTCGCCTCCTCCTCCCCACCCCACCATTCACTTTTCTTGAACACACATATATGCAGTGACACATGCACAAACAGTTGGGCAGTGGGACTGTGAGGGAGAGGGAGATCATTTGTCTCAATCTGCAGTGATGATAGTTTATCAGAGACTGGAGGAGTGGAGTGGGAGCAGGTGGTGGAAGCAGGCTTTGTAAAGAGACCACAGTAATCAGATCTGTAGCTCAGCTCAGAGCTGGGGGAGTCTAGCTCTACCAAGCAACCTAACAATTGCACAGGGTTAACTTCACCCCACCTGGATCCCTGGCTGGCCAATTAGACACAAGCAAGACCCACACTCACTGTCTTCAACTTGGACTTTCCAGGAGGTGGAGCTCCCAGCATTCAACCTCCTGAATGTGACTGACCAATTAAAAATAACATAGTACAGTGAAGTGGTTTATACTCCCTGAAAAAGTTATTGTATCCTTACATTTCACTATTAATTTTTTTGCCCTTTAAACTGTATGGAATTCATTTAATGGCATTTAATGTATCAGCCATTTAGTTGCGTTTCTTGCTACATACTCTCATAGTCTTTCTCTTTCTCTCTGACCCATCCACTTGTGGCCACAATAGATGGTCTTTCTCTCATTCATACAGTGTAGTGTATAGTAATACTGTGGTGGTTGCTATAGCAACCCGCTAGTCAGACGATCTCATTACTGGCCCTTAGACATTTCTTTCTCACTCCCTCTCTAAGGAATTACCACTTTTCATTATGATTTCCCTCCCCTCTCTCCCAGCCACCCCTCCCTCTTTATCTCTGTCTCCCCCTTTCTCCCTTATTCTCCCCCCTCAAAGGTCAGATGTCCTCCATGGTGGGGAGAGAAGAAATCTGTAAAAGCGTTGAGGTCTATTCAGTAACCCCCGTCTCTCTCCCCCCCATTGCACCCCACAATCATTCTGTTCCTTTCTATAGCTGCAAAGAAAGGAGCCGGAGAAGAAGGGAGGGAAGAGAGGAGCCTTGAATCTGCTGTTCTTTAGAGCACATTTTAAAATCTGTTTCTTTTTTCTGCCCTTCTCTTTTCTCTTCTTAAAGCTTTCTTTTGTGTGGAAAATAGCTCTTTGAACTGATGATGGAGCAGTGGTGTGTGTTGACTTTTTTTTTTTAATGTTCCTGTCTACAATCAATAGGCCTGAAAGTCACACATATACATGCACATATACTGTGTGAACAGATATATTCTCATACACATATAGATGTGCATGCCTACTTAAACTAGCTCATACATGCAACACGTATGGATCTATGCAGGCGCTTACATAAGCGCTTAGCTTTGCAACTTTGGTAGTTTCTTCACACAAGAATGAACTGTTGTTACACTTTATAATACCACATATTATTAAAAAGCACTAGCTATTAAATATCGTCACTGATAATAATTCATTGAGTAAAAAGAGACAGATCCCAATGACATGCAAGTACAATGACCACAAATGGGTAAGACAGGAAGACAGAAACTAACATGGCCACCAAAAGGAGACAGATTATGTGGTCACTGATCCACAGGTGAGAGCAAAACTCCTAAAGTGTAAAATAATTATGAAATGAAATAACATAAGAAGTTCAACTGTGAAAAATCAGACTTCAAATAATCAAATTAAGAATATACTCAAAGGAGAAAGCGGCACACAGTACTGTACTGTACTTACTGTACCTAATGAACAAATGCTCTATCAATCATTAACATTCATATTGCTATTATTATTTATTGTATGTTATTGTTTTAGCAGCATTGTTTATTCAAACCTTCAGGCTAAAAACCTTCAGCTCAATAAGTCCCTTTGAATTAAAATGAACTAAGAAGTGATGTAAATGTCTATAACACTAATACACTAAAATTGTGAACAGCTCCCAGTTGAAAAATGTTTTTTTTTCCCCTTTAATTTTCCCATTGATGAAACTCTGCCTCACCTCAACTTTGATTTGCACTGTATCTCAGGATTTCACTCTTTCATTCTTCATCTGCTACAAAGGGACAGTGGACAGTGGGCAGATCCATATGCCCTATTGCTCCATCACACATTGATCCATATGGGTCTCTATTCAACTGCATTGGCCGCACCATTGATCCTGGCCTCTCTGCTGCGGTAAACATTTTACTCAGCGTGCCTCTTTCCTGATCAATAGCCTTCTTTTAATAATGTATCTCATTGATTAGTTTGGTCCCAGAGTAAATTGATCAATTATTTTAATCTTTTTTTTTTTTTTTTTTGCGGCGTGGTGTCAAATGAGGGGCAAACAGCTCTGGGTTAAATGTTTGGTTCACTTGGTGTTTGTGCTACTATGGAGAATCTCTAAATAATTTGCCCTCAACTGAGTGGATATAAGTCCAAATTTGTTGCCCATTAAATCACATCATTGTCTTATTAATGCAAACCAGGCAGAAATGATCAGTGTTTCAGAACAAAAGCAAGTACTGTAGTTCTTGAATACTGCGTGTAAGACAGTACTGCGGCTGCATTTTCTCCGTGGCTCCTTCTGTGCTGATCGGGCTGTATCTGTCTACCTTCGTCCCTCTGATGGACTTCAAGGGCATTGGTCATCAGCATTGGTGAGGTAAACGCACACCACCCACCACATCTCATTACTAGTCCTAATTATCCTGACAAGTCACCATTGGCTTGTGTGTGTGTATGTGTGTGTGTGATGTATGTATGTGTGCGTGCTTTTCTTGATTTCTCACACACAAACAAAGCGGCAAGAGCGCACACACACACACACACACACACATTTATTCTTGGCACAGACACAAACATACATTGAATGCACAGACATTAAACGGTGAAGCGGCAGATCAATAACCAGCTTGTGTCCCTGACTTCATGGAAGGCAGCAGAAAAGGTATTTAAAATCCAAAGAGTTATCAGAGGAAGGAGAAAACAGGAAGGAGGTAAAGTCTTTGTTAGTTTGACCTTGCTGAGACGGATCTTCTGCTGAGGTATTTTTTTTTTGCAGATCGGCCGCGATAAAACCGAGCAAATTTTAAAATGGGACAAAAGAAAAGCAGTCACTCGGAGAACACTGCACTTATGAAATCCCTTCCCCTCTCTTATGCTAATGCACACAAGCATAAACATATTCATTTCTGACAGATTCTCTTTGATCTGCCCATGTTTCCATCAGGATTTGCTGTCTCTGCTTTGCCTCCCAGTAGGTTAGAGAATGGATAATTCCATTGGCAATCAAGAGCTGAGCAGGTGCACCGAGCGTCACCGTGTTGACTGCTAGCTCATTAAAGTCCCATCTTCATAGCCTTCCACCCCCACCAATCTGAGATGTCCTGACAGAGTCCACAGCACTTCAGATACTCACACCCCGCACAAGCCACACCAAAATGCTCTGATGATCATCTGTCACCGGCGTATGATGGTCCGTACTGCTTGCTCGCTCTTCCAGAACACAGGTGTGAAGTATAAGCAAAGCAGAGCTGCAGTTTTTCTATGATACAGCACTTGCATTTTCACGCTATCGTCATGCATCATCCCAGTGGATGCACTTCACTTCCCTGACCATGCTAAATGTTTGACAGCTGCTATGCACTTGAGCAAAGATATGAAACCAGCAAAAGGACAAAAAAAAGATGATTTGGTGCATGATTGATATTTGTAAATATATGTTTGGTTTTTTTTAGCATAGTCTCACTAGTCTAAAGCTAGTTTCTAATGCTGAGGCAGGAAATGAAATAACTAAAGGTCGTTTCGACTGCATTCATGTGACCCGTTTACGAATT
Organism: Pseudochromis fuscus; assembly: GCA_900323345.1. Classification (NCBI taxonomy): domain Eukaryota; kingdom Metazoa; phylum Chordata; class Actinopteri; family Pseudochromidae; genus Pseudochromis; species Pseudochromis fuscus. The sequence goes on from OOFC01007112.1 coordinate 12,255, forward strand.
GTGTGTGAAAACACGAGAGCATGCACCTATGTGTGTATGTGTGTGTCTTTGTGTGAGTCTATAGAAAGAGCGCTAATTGTAAAGGATGTGGCAGGTTAAGATAAGGTTATCTTGACGCAGTGAAACGTCTGAGAGAGAAGGCCAGAGCTTGCAGACGGAATTAGATTGATTAGAGGAGCCATATTTGGGCCAGATAGCCCTCGGTGAGCCTCATCCCTTTTGCCTGGCATGGCTCTTGCTTTCGTCCTCACCCTCACCCCTCTGCTCTCTCTCCCTCACACTCCTGCTGTGCAGCAGGACAGTTGATAGTGCCACAGGCTGTCAATCAGACCCTAACGGACTGGCCACTGCAGGGCTGAGATAGTCACTGAGAGTCCCCCTTTGACATCCACAGTGGAAAAAAAAAAAAAAAAAAAAAGGAACAATGTATGCACCATTGCAAGAGAGAGTTGCTTTCTGGGTCCAAAATGGTGTCTCCTGATTAGACTTTAAGGGCTCTCAACACTCAATTCAACTTAGTAGAGTGTAACTTTGGCACACTGGCTAGTTTTTCACTTCCATTTTGCCATCTTTCTTCTTCTTGAGGTAAACTGACTCTTTGTGGTTTGAAGAGAGAAAAAAAAAAAACGGAGGAAAGAAATTTCATCTTATAGACTTGGTTTTGGACACGTATATGGCGAGGAAGTCAATCCCAAAATAAAAAAAAAAACCTCAGCACTCAATTCCTGCCATCAGAATCCTCCATTAGCCAAGCATTAGAAACAAATTAACTCTTCTCAGTTGAATGGCTTGTCAGAGGAAGTGTGGGAAAATCCTCTATTAGGCAGGAGTTAAGTGCCTATTGGAAAGCTGGAGATGGAATCCTGCCTAATAAAGGAATAGTCAACCATTGGAACCCCGGCTGAATGGGAGAGAAGAAGTGCTAATTAAGAGAACAAAGTGTTGTCTTACACACTCGTCCATTAATGTGAGTTTTAGGGCTCATCTCGTTGGCATCCCCCTGATTTTCTGAATATGACTTGGGTTGTGCGTGATTGCCGCATGTGTGTACCCTGTGTATAAAATGAAAAAAAAAAAAAAAAAACTGTTTATTTCGGGTAGTGGTGACAGTGTGTAAACAGATAAATAATGAATCTTCACTGCTCCCAGAGGCCACACTTTTTTAGAGTAGTCTCATCTCTGAATTTGACATGTCGTAAGCCATGCAGTGAACACGCTGCACTGAAACTATTTGGGGCGTTATGTCTCAGATGAGTTGAGCCAACTCAAACCACAGCTCCGGTCTCCTCTGCCTCACAAACGCTGAGCATTTTCCAATTTTCAAGCTGTGAAAAGTGAGAGGGATGGCGAAACAGCGTCATGGACCGAACCGGGCGGAGACTCAAAATAAACTCAAGCAGGCTTGACTGAGTATGGGCTCCATCTCTGTTTATCTTAGTGAGAGTGAGCATGGGAGCCCAGTGATGAAATCAAAAAAGGGAGGAAAAAATTAAACAGAGTTGAACAGGCCAGTGTATTTGGTTGGGGTTGCCATGGTGACAGAGTGCATGGATGCAGATAAACAGCACGTTGAGTACTCAGGGAGGAATGCAGCCCTTCTGCCTGCGGTTTGGAGAGGAGGTTAACACTTCTCTTTCTCAACAGCTTCACCACTCAACAACATATGGGACTGAGGGGGGAGCACCAGAGGAGATTGCACTTTAATTGCACACATACAGGGATAAAAGGCAATGTGTAGGAATAGCTGGAAAAATGTTGAGAAAAAGGGAGCTATGTGTAATGGTCGATTGCATATTATGGCACGGGTTGTTTCAGTGTTTTCACTTAAAAATTGGAGTCAGTGTGGAGAAAAAATGGGGAAAATGTACCAATGATAAACACAAAACAGAATGGAAAATTACAGAATAGGAGTTCTTCCGTTTTCTACAGTTGTCAGAAGGAAGTTTGGACTTTTCTTGATGGTCTTCTCCAGTACAGCAGATGGCACTTGAGAAGCAACCTGAGGAGTATGTGGAGTAACCTGTCATCATCCCTCATACAGAGCAATGATCTAAGGGGAAAAAGGCTACCTTTGAGTTGTTCAGGTGTATTAAAACTTACAAGAGTGGGAAGGAGCTACAAGCTGGTGAGAATGGTGACAGGTAAAAAGAGAGAATAGGAGAAAGGGGGAGGTGTTAAGGAGAAGCCAATTTGGTAAAAAATTGGTGGCTGTGGCTTGCTGATAAGAGGCTCTCCTTCTCAGCTCCCCCCTGACAAAATGGGAAAGCCTTGTCTGTCGCCCCATTAGCAGCCATCCCTACAAGGCCCTGCCTTTTCTACATGGCCAGCCTTCAATAGGGGGCAGAAATGGAAAATGGCTACTTAACCAATGATTACCCGATTGAAAGGTACCTGTCATGGGATGGAAGCGACCAGAAGAATAGAAGGGACATGTGTGGGCGGATAGGAGTGAGTGATTTTAGTCCTGTCTCTGCAGTGAGATGAACGTGTTACTGTGAGATTAAACCAGGAGTGCATGTTTAGTAAAGCAGTGAGGAGGGGGAGGGAATGGGTGGGATCTGAGAGAGAATTGCAGAAAGCTGGACTGGGGGCTGGCAGTGGGGGAACCTGAAGCTTTGAATATTGTACAGAACAAGAAAAAAAAAGAACCTGCCCTCACTTCTTTACTTTTACAGATAACATCCTGCTAGCTTTTCTAATATTTTATTCATGTACTGTTCTCAGGTAGTTTGTTAGCGTTTCATGCAGAACTGGTTGAGGAGTCCACAAATCATCCCAGAGAATAGAAATACCATGCTTAGCTGCATTCCCTCCTAATCAGAAAAACAATTCCCCTGGTATTACTGTTAATCAGGGCACTGCTCCATCACTGCACAGCATTCACCTGTAGTTTCTTTTCCAGCATTATAGCTGCTTTTATTCTCCTCTCTAATTGCTTGTCCCTCTGGCTCTTTGTTTCCACGATTCACTCTTATCACCTTACTGTGCTGCTCTCCAACAGTGTCACACAAACCATAACACTTCTGCCCAGATCTGGCAAGGGATGCCTTGAGCCACAGCGTTTTTAATGGTCCCCACAGGCTTGGCCCACAGTGCCATATGAGTGGCTTTATGGAAGCTATTATTAGTGTTTACTCACTGGCACTTACAGGGTCGACAAGCGTCCTGTGTCTCACCATGTGCAGTGAGGCAACCCTGACTTCTGATTTTAATGTTATGGGTAACGTTATGGCTCTGTCTCTTTGCTCAATCGTTAACTCTGTGACCATTTTATGAGGTATTAATTGAGTTGTAATTTTGACTCAGTGAAACCATGTAAGAGTTTAATGCTGTTTTAACTTGCGATCTAATTGAAAACAGGCGCTCATGCTTAGTGCCCAATATGACGGGAATAAGCTGTTTTTAAAGTTCTGCATATAATTTATTCTTCACACACTGCACTTTGCATGTAAAATAAATAGAAACTGCTTCACAAAAAGAATGTGCATGTTTGCATTGACGCACACATATATTCTTCCTTACCATTGACTCAAAACATAGAGACAAATACTTAAGACACACACATGCACACGTGCATGCACATGCACAAAGGGAGCGAGAGGTTTGGATGGTGCTCTGGACTGATCACATTACCTCATCTCCCATGTATTTCAGAGGCCTGAAACCTGATATGCATGCAATTGTTATTTTAAATCACCGTCTGGGAAAGCTGGACCCAAGGTCTACAGAGTCACTAACCCAGAGGGAGTTTGGAAGGGGGAGGAACAGAGACAGGATAGGCCACAGGGCCAGGAGGTGCATTATGATCTTTACTAGAAGTTTGGGAGTGCAGCTCCACTGAGGCAAAGTGAATTAAATAATCACCATCTTTTCAGCCTTACAGTTGTGTGACACTAGTTTCTGGTTATAGGAAATGTGACTTGAAGCTCAAGTTCAGGTGGTGAGATCACAGTGTGTTTGTTAGGTCCTTGACAACACTGTTGACTGTGTTTAGTGAATGTGCTCTCTCTTCCTACCTTGTCCGCCACTGTATTTCTTAGGCCTCCTCTCTGTCATCTGTCCCAATTTTTGTCCGTGTTCACACCTGCAAGGTTAATGTGTATGTGAAAGGAGAGAATATTGCATGGCGCTGACTTCAGATCCATAAGAATATATTTCACCTCTCAGGGCTGGACAGGCAGCATGCCAGAGGCCACTGGATAACTGCTATCTGCAACCTAGGTTAATTAAAGTTCCTCATCCCCCCTCAAAGTATGCTTTTAAACAGAGTGCTATGTGTCATTGGATTGTATTTTAGTCCTTTTAATGATAGACTCATCGTGTGTGTGTGTGTGTGTGGGTGTGTGTGTGTGGGTGTGTTTGAATGGGCATGCTGTGCATTTAATTTCATCAACTGGTTGCTAATGCAAAACATGCACACCTATTTTATGCTTAAAAACACCTCTAGAACTCAGCCACCTCCTATTATCTTACATGCTTTTCCCTCAGTTTGATGAATGAAGTATGTGTTAGCCCTATAGCATCTGTGTTTGTAGCAGTAATATTCTACATGTCCATAAGGGAATGATTACTATCAGCTATCCCACCCACACAAAGATGATAATGTTTCATCACCTGCATAATGAATTCACCAGACTTTTGCCACTGATTCAGTTTCATGTAACCATGCACCTGAAGCCAAATGGGAAATACTGTAAAAGAAGAGACTGGGGGTAAATACGGGAGCTTGACTTGTGGATCCGTCTCTTAAACAAGCCACCAAGCCACAGGCCCTCACATTCCTCTATAATGATGTGTAATACTTTGAATCCACAAGGTTAAGTATGAGTGAAGTGGGCTGCCTGCTGGCTGACTTAGATATGGGAGTCTGACTCACACTAAGGCAACTTTAGCTTACAACTATCAGTGTAATGAGCAGGAATGAACGTTTACCTGGGGGAGAGTCAGGGTGACACATGCACAAGTATAACAACATGCTCACACATTTCCACATGCACAGATAGAAACAATCTGGATATGTAAAATATTGCAACAATACAAACAAACACATGCAAACATCAATGTAGCCAGGTGTACAGCTGGGCATATATGTGCACTTAGGCACATTTATTCAATGATGACCACTTGGACACTTGCACAGAAATGCACATATAACAAAATTCATCAAGTGTAAGCTCAGTGCGTAACAGTACGGTGTAAGAAATGATGCCGTTATGTAAACAAAAGCAAAGAAAAGTGTTGATTTGTGCTGTTAATTTCTAAAGGAGATTCTCAGCACAGTCTTTCTCACATTCCCTCATTCATAAATTTTCTTTCCTTCTCTTCATCCTCCATCCAATTGGCTTTTTCCAGATCATTGAGCTGTTGCAAACCAGCAGGACTGTACTTACAGTAGAACACAGATATGGATTCCATAAGCATTAAACTTTATTTCATTATTTACTTTATTGAAATCGTTGAAATGGGCTCCGTCTAACCTGCTGTAGGGCAAATCGCTTCTGTGAGGAGACTGAAGCCCTTCCCTCTGTATTGCTTTTTCTTGTTTCACTCACTTTCTCCTCTATTTTCTCCCCCTTCTCTCCTCCTTTCCTTTGGTGATTTATTGGATGATGATCCCCTCTTTTCCTCTAAGGGTGAACGTGTGCTTTGGGCATCCAGCCAACAGGACCTGCTTTAATTGATGTCAGTAATCTGGTCACCTTGAGAGATAGTTAAAAGGGCAAATCTCTATTAGCTTTAGTTTATGGGGGGCAAATGAATACATACACACACAGACGTGCACACACACAATTTCTAAAGACGGCGCGTTGAAAGCTGTGAATGTATGCGAATGTAATGCGTATACTGCAGATATTAGCGACAGTTCTCTGAGCGCTAATCTTGTCCACTGCTGTTTGCTGTGAGTAAACATGAAGGTGTAGCCTCTCTGCCGAAACCCCTGTTTCCTTAAACGCTGTGAGAAATACATTACGACTAGTGCAGAGCCCAGATAAGTTATTTCCGTTTGGGTAAGCACAAGGGGGTGTATCTGAGGGAGCCAAAAGAATCTACATTAAGGAGAGATATCTGTTAATTAAATCTGTCCCAGTCTGATCTCTATCTGTAACACGTAACTTACACTGCCTGTGCTGCTGCTTGTGCTGCTGGATGCACACACACACACACACACAGATACATAACACTTAAATGAGACTTTCCTCTCCATCATCCCATCATCCGTAAATACTACATGTACATGTTGCTAATATATTACCCTAGGTTTTGCCTTACAATGGACATTTTTATAAACCTTTGTGCGGCTTAAACTTTATTGCATTTTTATTGCTATTTTTGTTGTGTGTTCAGATTATTCTCCATATTTTTGAGTCTTCCATCCCCTTGTTCTTCAAACACTCAGTTGTCTGGGGACTGTATGGCTGAGGGACAGAGGCTCAGGGGTGACTGAGGGATGAAGATTTGGGGTGTATGTGGACCAGATGTCTGAGTTTTCAAGAGTCTGGGGAGGGGCATCGGGAGAGGACAGCGGAGTAGGAGGGGGACATGGCTGTTCTCAATT
>OOFC01007119.1:10007-46424 GCA_900323345.1 Pseudochromis fuscus
AGTGTGTGTGTGTGTGTGTGTGTGTGTGTGTGTGTGTGTGTGTGTGTGTGTGTGTGCGTGTGTCAGCATACACTGGGCTCAGAGCTTTGCAGCACCACAGCAGCTCATATTTTAACCTCGCCAGTAAAATCAGTTTAAAAATGCTCTCATGTGTACTTCCCTCCCTTGTAACAATACGCTGCCTCATAAAAAGATAGGTTTGTAGTTTAATTTTACGACAGGGACTTCATCTGTATACTTGTCCCTTTAAAAACCACCCTCATATACTTTGTAATATGATGTTTACTATGAGCTCCTGTTCGATGTATGGTCGTGTTCATTGTCGCGCCTACAAACACAAACACACGCTCGCTCGCTTAGTTTTAAATCTGACCTTTCAGTGAAGGGACACCGTGGCCTTTCCCCTACATTCTCAGGCCGGAGCACACCTCTCATTAAACCAGCACCAGAGCTCTGCTACCAGGACCTTTGTTCCAATAAAAAAAGAGCTCCAGTTTGGACGGCAGAATAATGACTCCTCACTGGGTTTTTACTCAGGTTTGAAGCCAGCTGATGCATTTACAGGAGGAGCAGTGAGGCTCTGCTACTTTGCTTTTTCTTTGCTGCAACATACACCACTGAGAGCAGGTATATCTAGAGTCCATTATCACACAGCAGGGGTAGATTTCAATGATGAGTGAGATCCATTTGGATGCACCTTTGAGACAAATTAATGCCATTATTTACCCCCAACCACCAACGTTATGTCACATGTGTTGGTTTGTTAGCTACATTATGGAAAAACTACTGAGCAGATCTTGGTGAAATTTCTTTGAGAGATATGGTGTTATCCAAGGGACAAATGGTTACATTTTGTCCATGATCAGAGAATGGGATCCTGACAATGGTGACAGAGAACCAGTAGAGGGCAGTAAAACACAACTTGTATTTATGAATTGGAAGAAAGTGGTAGGTACCAACTGAAGACATTTCATTTCAGACTTTTTTTTTAAGTGTACCCACTCATGCAGGATGTTTATGTCCACAATCTGAGACAATTTGGTTGAGATCAGACAGAGATTATACCTTCAGTGAGGTTTGTACTCTTTTCTGTTTTTTGGCAATGAGTTGAAATAATTTCTGCTTTCTGAATCAGATCCAGAATCAGAACCAATCAGAAAGCTTTATTTATCCCCTAGCGCCAATTGAGGAGAACAGAGGAGGCCACAGATGACCAGTAGAGAAATGACAACACAACCTCGACTATAGATACCTGGACAGCTGCATAAAGCAGGTAAAGTGCAGTGCATGAGATCCATCCAGGATTCAACAAGAGTAGTTAAAATACCGTATTTTCCGGATATTGAGCGCATCTGTCTATAAGCCGCTATTGAATTTATCCAAACAGTTTCATGTGTGCTTGCTAGCTTGTAAAAAGCCAACGAGCTTAGTGCCGCCGATACCTGAGCTACACCGGTGTTTGCCGCAGGTTTCAAAGCGTCAGAAAAAAAAGTAGCGGCTTATAGTCCGGAAAATACGGTACATGAAATACCTTAAATAAATAAAAACAACTATAAAAAAGTGCAAGTGCCAGGAAATGTTGCGCATAATTTACTCTGTATTCAACAACTTAATGGCAGAGGGAATGAACGAGTTGGAGTAGTAGTTTGTCTTTCTGGGGAGATAGCGTGACCTGACTTCAAGAGAGTAAATTCATTAAATAGAGCGTGGTCACTGTTAATGATGCTTTTTCCTTTTTGAAGGACCCGCCGCTCCCAAAGAGAACTGAAATCAGTCAGCTGCCGAGACATTTTTTGAAAGAGCAGTGACCTGCAGCTGTCAGTGCACAGACAATAAAGCAAAGGTGAGTTCATCTGATTGACTAACTAGCAGTCATGGTGCTACAGATGCTTTGACTTGTTGTATGCTGGTTGGACCACTTCCACTTTTGTTTAGCTGTTTATCTGTTAATGTCCACACGTTTTGAGAAAAATGTAGCTCCACTGGCCACTAACTGTCCATCCTGAACCGCACTCACATTTTGTACTTTTGTGGCCGCACCTGACAGTGATGTAGTGTATCCTGCTGCGTCACATTTGCACAGGGTGTGGAAACAACATGCTGTCACCTCTGGCAGGGAAAGAAGGATTATAGGACTGGCTATGTGAAAAGTGTGAAATATACCGTCCTTCTACTTCTGTCTGTGACGGTCAGTGTTGTTTTCCCCGTGTTTGTCGGCCTGTCTGTTAGCATTGTGGAAAAACATCTGAGCAGATCTCTGTTATAGTATTTTTGGGGAGAGATTGGAAATAACCTAAAGAGAGGATGGGATCTGATCTGAAAAATCCCTAAACATCCCCATCTGTTGATATTTTAACAATATGATGTTTTTATTTTACCACAAGGGGGCAACAGTGTTCAGTCTGTGGCATCATCACAGCTGGATTACACCTTGGTGGAAGTGTGTGTTCTCTGAGTGTTTTCTAGCTGAACATTGAAATCGACGCCTCACTGATTTTGGTGTGATCAGGGGCAACACAACCAGCTTTAAAGGAACAGAAAACACATGATCAAAATACAGTTTGGAAGAAAGCTTCTAAACTACTGATTGATCTGAATGTTTGAAAATCGTGAGGTCATACAACTAAGGTTTGGATCTCAGAAAGGCCTAATTCCCCAGGCTGCCATTTTAAATGAGCCCATATGATGTCAGTTATGATTGGTTGAAATGCTCTGACATCATATAGGTTCATCATGAGGAAGCTACACATAATGAATTATACTGCATCATGGCAGCACAGTAGTGGTATTATGGCTGTCATACAAAAACACTCACAACTTTTTCTTAAATGGTCAAATATGCCTGAAATTCTTCTTATGAGCTCTCAATATTACAGCTGTTAACCTCTGCTGGTTTGTGGCTTACATTTACTATCCCATTACACAATGCTGACATTAAATCACCTTGTGAATCTGTCAGTGCAAACGCTGATTTATCTCCCAACCTTTCTCCAAAATGAAAGTGTATGTGTGAATAAGCACATCCTCCGAGGGGAAGGACGAGGTTTGGCGAGTACTGACAGGCCGTACCTAACTGTACAGTAACCATAACCTCAATGTGTCACACGTTCCCTCCTTTTCTGTGTCTCAGCACAACATGTTTTGTTGCCATTGACAGGGGCAGAGTGTTCCCGCTTCTGTTTTTATTGGCTGGAAACCAGGGGTTTCTGAAGCCATCGTGAAGAGATAAGCCAATCAGAGTGGCCCGGTTAACCTCGGGGTTATCAGCGCTACTGTTTACCTAACCCTGTACACCGCAGATACTCAGCACGTGTGTGTGTGTGTGTGTGTGTGTGTGTGTGTGTGTGTGTGTGTGTCCATGTTTCAGCATGTGTACAGTACAGTGTGCCATTGTTTTTATCTGAAACGAAGCATCACAGGAGTGCAAGTGTTACAGGATGTCCAAACTTTTATGCACTTATTCCTCTGGACATCACACACACACACACACACACACACACACACACACACACACACACCTCCTCCCTCCCCCACTCTTCCTGTTGGATTTCGTTCCTGCTGTTCTGAGAAAAATGAAGCTTGACTTTTAAAAGGGAATGTTCTGGACCTTGTCAGCAGGGTTTGGTACCGGTCGTACAGCCGCGGTCGGCCCGGTACAAACTCCCAGTCTTACATGTTACATCACACTCTCCAGGTTTTGCTGCTGTTTGACCTTTTCCATGCCACCTCAAACGGAAAGTCCTGCTGGGCACAGACAAAGTAATAATGTGGACATTTTCTGACATGACTTTAGTTTAAACCAGAGAGGTGAGTGTGTGGCTGCACTGCAAGGGCAGGAATCTGAGTCTTTGCAGTACCACCTGACAACAGGTACCATGACAGTGGACTGATGATGCCTTCTTTAATACTTCAAACCTCTGATAGCAGTCCCCAGGAATGATTTGAGTTTTTTTATACACATGACACCTTCATGTCTCTGAGGCCTTGTGCACTAGATGTCACTGTTTTACACAGAGATCCTCTACCAACAAACAGGTCTGAGTCCTCACAGTGACACCACATGTCTTTGAGCATAAACACAGTTATCCTCAAATGTCCTCATGTTCATGTATGCTTCACATAACAAGCGTTTTAACTTGAATCTGGTACATAATGATAAACGTCTCATCTAAAGTGCTCATACAGGGCTCAGAAAGCTCTTGGCCTCGTGGTCTTACAGTTGATCTTTGTGCAGCAGGGCTCACAAATCACCCTCACTCCAGCTGCCTGGGGAGACTCCGTGTCGCTGGCTGACGCACCGAGTTTAAACGATTAACCTCTTCAATCGACTTTTCCATCTGAAGCAGTTATAACATCGGAGATCTGTTTAGTTTATCTCTCGTTCCTCTTTGTGCTGCCAGAGTCATTTGAGTTTCTCTGTGTTGTTTAATGGACACTGAGCTCAGCCTTGACCTAAACAAATGTGGTTTAGATTCTGGGAGTGTTGCTATTAATATCCAGTCAGTCCTTTGGCAGCAGATAGCTGATACTTAAAGAGGGAGACAGGGCATGATGGGAGGGAGCTGCCTGCCTGCCTGCCCGGTGCACAGGGGAAAAATCTTTGCATAACCTAAGAAATCTTTGTTTTAATCTGTTTCACAGTCAGTAGCTTAATATATCAGGAATTTGCAATTACACAGCAGCATTTCCAGTGGTGCGGAGCGTTGTTAGCCACAGTTGGAGCTGATAAGCGCTGACTGGAGTGCACCTTCTTTATTTGTGCTGCTCTACGGAGACAGTTTAAAGTGCCGAATAAATGTTTAGTCTCATCTAAGCTATGTTAAAGTGTTGATTTTTATCCATTATCAACAATTATTTTGCAGAGATGACTGTATTCAACACATTTCAGGTATGATTTCAGTCGAGGTTGTAATCCAGGTCGATCTTCACTGTCTAAGAATGTGAGCACTTCATGACAAACTTGAAAGATTAATATAGAAAAACACCTGTTGGTTTATTACTCCAAAAAATCTCATTTACACTTCTCACAGACTGTTTGTTGTTGTATTTATCTTTACTTGACAGGCCTGATTTTTCATGCCAGCCTCATTCTCAGGATTCATTTGCTCTGCTCATAATGAAAATCTCCGGTTCCTGGACGGACCCAGTTTCTGAGGCGCAACGCAAACATTCCAAGTGATTTAGCCGAGGCAAAATTAAATTCCTCAAATGATTATTGCTCAAGCCTTTTCTTTTTTTTTCTTTCTTCTGGTGCGCTCATAAAAGAAAATAGTTGATTCAGGAACAACATTCCTCTATTGTGCTATCGCTGTTGAAAGGAGGGTTGTGCTCCCTGCCTCCTCTATTCCTGTAGTCTACTGAGCCCGAGCCAGATGCAAGGGTGGCGTTCCACTACGCTGTGATCCAACCCAAACATCTGCCTGGCAACGGCCGAGGCCTTCTCACTGAGACAAAACACAGGCCCGCACTGTGCAATACCATTACAAATGATTTCTCTGTTTGATGAGGAAAAGCTGCTGCATGCTGCTTCCGGCAGAGAGAGTCAGGAGGACTGGAGGTCTCACCTCACCCAGCCTTCACCAGTTAACCTGGACTTAACCCAGCCCTCAGTCAGCCCTCACCCAGGAGTGTGGAAGTATATGAAGAGCTTCTAGCCTCTGTGGCCTCACCATAGTCTGAATATAGAATGGATGAAGCTAATGTGACATCAGCCGCTGGTTTGTGGACACGTTTTGAAGCCAGGAGTTTGGTATTTGAGCATCACCATATTGGTTGTTTGGAACCAGAAGTGACCATATTTGGATATGAAGGGAAGAGTTAGGAGGTGGGTCCGACCCTTGAACCTGAGATCATGTGTATGAGGGTGGTCTGGTGTCACTGTCAACCAAACTAACTACGTCCTCTTTCTGAAGGCTAATATCTACTTAATGATGAAATAATTTTTAGACGGACCACCAGATCTCTGAGAGAAGAATTAACTTTAGTATTTCATGATTGAACATGAGGATTTTTGAATTGAAGTCAGTCGGAGTATTTTGGAGCCAGCATCTAGTGGCCATTGGTGGTATTGCACCTTTTTGCTCTCCTGCATTGCCCTCATTTTTGAGATCCACTTGCTTCATCTATTTCTATAGATGGCTGTGGGCTGTGGCTCAGGTGGTAGAGTGGGTCGTCTGTGAATCGTAAGGTTGTAGGTTCGATCCCTGGCTCCTGTCCCTATGTCGAGATATCCTTGGGCAAGAACCCTAAGTTGCTCCCAATGGTGTCTAGCGCCTTGCATGGCAGCTCGGTAGCCATTGGTGTGTGGATGGGTGAATAAGTTGCCTTGTAAAGTGCTTTGGAACCTAGCTAAGGTCATGAAAGCGCTATATAAATGCACTCCATTTACCATTAACCATATACACTCTATGAGTATAGAGAGACATTTTGAAGCTTGCATCTCAACACTTTCAAGTTGTCTTTGGCTATTTGATCTATATTCACTTTATGTGAAAGCTTGACAAAGATGTACAAATTTGCAACTTGTCAACTCTTCCTTCATGGACATCAGACAGCAAAGTGAAAACTGCATTGGTAGATTAACAGATAAGCCAACATGATACTTTGGATTTTCACATACACCTGTTAAAACCAAAGCAATATCAGAAATGAAAGATACTTTATACCACCAGCACTTAAATAGTCCACAGTGGTGCAGGCAGTGGACTGGATTGGCGTGGGAACATGGGACCAAACGTTGCCATGTATTTTAGGAATGCTCTGGAATTTCCAACTCCTGGGTGATGATCAGAGATAGCATGGGAAACGTGTTAACAATCATACTTGTTGATCAGACCATTTATGTGTTTATGAGCTGTATTTGTTATAATAGTCTACAATGTAAGATGCTTGAAACCAAAATTTCAGATGAAAGTGGAGCAGTCTGAGGTGCATGTGTTGGTGTGACTGCTGAGGCCCGGTGGCTCTGACGTACCAGGCAGCCAGAATAAAAAGAATGTTCTGTTATTAGTGGAAAAGCTCCTGTTATGTGGATTAATCTACAGCTTCGACTTTGATCTCCTGACTCACTCTAAGCGACTTTGGAGGGGAGCTGGGGCCAGCACACATTTCTGAAACACACACACACACACAGACACATGCACAGAGTGAACATGCTGTGAATAATGTCCATCATGGGTCACATAATCTAGGTTGAAAACATAACTAATTCTTTCCAAACAAGTCAAAATAATCGGTCAGATTTTGCAGCGTTCGGTTAATCAACAAGAAGAATGCAGAATAATACCACTGCTTCAAACTAATGGAGCTAATACAGGTCCTCAGCCAATTAGTAGAAATGTTCCTTTGTTAAATCCTGACGTGAGGGGATATTTGGCTATAGATTTATTGTTAATAAAACAATTAAAATGTACTTTTCTTTGTGTGCAGTTGAGAGCTTATCAGCACCAGGAGGAACCAAAATCTCTGAATCCAAACACAGCGGTCCAAGCTCTTAATAAGATTTAAGTTTGTAATGTAGATGCCTGATTATATCCCAATCCCATGTGAGGGAAAAAGACTGAAAAAAAAATTATTTTGTTACTAATTTAGATTTAATGATTACCAAGGTGTTAGGGATTAATGAGGCTTGAAATTATAACAAGAACCAGGGTCAGTCAGAAAGCTGTTCAGATACTTTTTAGAAAACAATGAACTGAAAGTTTGAATCTTATATGTCTGGATAAAGACATAACACTCAGTACCTCTTAACAACTCACAACAGTTGGTGGATAATACTGCTTGTACTTCAAGTTATAGATTACCAGTTGGTGAAAGGGCCCCACATGATCAAGTATTGATTAAGCTTCATTCAGGAGAGAGGACTGCATGTTGCACCGTAGCTGCAGACCACTGTCTTCCTCCAGTGTCTCAGCTCTACCTGTTCAGTGGTTGAGACAAAGATTCAGTCCTGGACATGACCAAAGTTTTAGAATCACTGTTTTCCTCACACATAGACTGAATATAGAAATGGATGAAGCTCAAAAATGAGGAGTGTAAAAAGTGCAATATTCCAGATGGCCACTAGAGGCTGGCTGCAAACAACTCTGGCTCCAATTGACTTCAATTCAAAAATCATAATTTTCAATCATTTGAAAAATACTCAGTTGATACATTTTTCCCTCAAGTTATTCTGATGTCATCAGCTAAAGTCAATTCTTCCTCTCAGAGATCTGGTTGTTCATCATTAAAGAGATATTAGGCTTCAAAAACCGGAAAATTTAGGGGTGTGGTTAGTTTGATTGACAGGTCTTGTCTCTAATGAGAGCAACACAAGTCAAGTCTCAAACTGATTGGACAGTATCCTTAAGTTCAATGGTTAGATCTACCTCCTCAGTCCTCCCTTCATATCCAGATATGGTCACTTCTGGCTCTCAATAACCAACATGGGGACATTTAAATACTCTACAAACCAACAGGCGTCACGTTAGTTTCGTCCAGTCTGGATACAGTCTGTGGACAGAACAGTTGTTTGCTAGTGTGGCTGTCCATCAAATGGAAATCTGCTTTGTTTCTACTTAGAATTCAGATATTATGTCATAAATGAGCTGGAGAATTTTTCTGTATTTTCTTCCAACAGAATCTCATTCTGTGATCTTGGCCAAAATCATTTATTTCTTAGTAATGTCCTGTCTCCAAACAGTCACTGAGATCTGTTTGATATGTTTTTATGTATGTAGCAACCGGACAAACACAGATGAAAACTGATATAAACATTAATATTGGTAGTCGGTAATCACTTCTCCCTTACTCTGCCACATTTTCCACCAGATCCCACCTCTGTACCAGACTGGATTTGCCGTTCCAGCAGCTGTAAGACCACCCAACCACAGGCCTGTTGTCCACACAGACAGACCCGCTAACACACAATCACACAGTGAATCACCTACAAAACATTCTAACACACACACACACACCCACAATGTCAGGATGACCTGGTTCCATGTGGCTGGACTCAGATTTGTTTACTCCGCTGAGCTTTTCGAGACCATCACAACACACCCAGTTTGTGTCACAACCATGTATGGCATCTTAATTGTCTCAAAACACATCAAAACACACAGACAGGCAACTGCTTTGATGTTACTTTAAGCATCACGTGTCAGCATACTGTTCACTGTACTCACAACTGGAGACAATTTAGGTGGTGGTGTGTGTGTGTGTGTGTGTGTGTGTGTGTGTTTGAGTTGACCTCCCAAGGCCTTGAGAGACTCAGATTCCACCACATCTGGGATGCCTAACTATTTCCCAACAAGGGTCAGTGGAATTTTTATGTAACAACCACGCTTCTCCAGTGTTTCCAAAACACTGTGCTTGTCCATGTGTTTGTGCGGCTGACCCATTTCAGTGGGAAGCGCCAAGCTGTTTCTGTTGTCGATTGCGTAACTCTGTTACACTCGACCTATGAATGCAAACAAACAGAGCAGTGGGACTGAGACGGTCATCGGGCCAAGCCGGGCCTTAGCCTTTAAAGTTTGTTGGCTTTCCTAGAAGGTGCTGCGCTTTGAAGTGGTCGAGGGTCTCATTTCTTAAAAGCTTCCACTATGATTTCTACCCTCTCACACACACACACACACACACACACACACACACACACACACACACACAGAGGTTGATGTGGGAATCCATCAGTGAATCAAGGTGAGGATTCACACCAACCTCAGATGCTGCTAAAACCTCCCCTGACCAGTTTGTGAGGCTCAACCCTGACTTGCAATGTTGTTACTCAATCATGTTTATGTTGAGCTGCGTAATTTATTTCAAGAAGTTGTAAGAAACGAGTGTGTGTACCTGTGATCAGCAGTGTCGTGCTGCTGACGACAACAGGTGCAGAGTGTTGCCAGTGAAGTGTTAAGAAAGTGTTGCTTTGTGGTCATAAAAGTGATTCTGTATGAGTCAAAATGAGGGAAAGTGTAAGATACAGGGTTCGGTTTATGTAACGATTAAACCAAACTCCACCCAAAGTTGGTGTTACAACCATTCTCCCTGTGCACATTTGAAAGGTACCTGTACAATAAAGATGTCGTATTGTGTTTTTAAGTATTTCAGTGTTGTTAAAATCTGCATCTGATTTCTATTGGTGGTCTCAAAGCCTTCCTGCAGCATAATCTCCTTCTCCACTGTCCATCTGTGTGCTCAGTGTGTCCCAATCTGCAGCCAGTACTGGACTTCAGTCTACAACATTTGGTCTGTTATTGTCATCCTTGGAGCTGGACATGGAGAAGTAACATGGAGAATGAATGAAATGTCTAAATACACTGTTTAGTTGACTGAAGTGGTGCTGGCAAAAACAGGATATGTGGGCGGGACAAATCCTTTGGAGCAATTTGATTGGACCACTGAAACAAAAAAAACATCATAAGCTAGATAACCACGTACTGTGTTATTAGATAACATTAACTAATGATACTGCTCCAACAAACTACTGATAACTACTACTGCTATTACCATTACACCGGCTGTCTGTGAGCATTTTCTGGTTGTAGTCTGGACTGTGCCACTAACAGCAACAGACTGATGGGTGGATACTGTTGGGCAACATCATGAAAATCTCAGATCATGATGGTCTCAGGTCATGAGGTAAATGTGAGTGAATGTTGGTATAAAAACAAAAACTACAAGATTTTCTGTAATTTTTATGGCCAACACTGTTCAAGAAATATGATGTGGTGATGTGACTTTAAAGGAAGAAACACAATGAAGAAGATCTGGATGATGATGATGATGATGTTGCCATGGTTTCTTATGTACCTCACAATTTTAAAGGTGGGATGGGAAAGACATCTGGTGCAAATATGGATGACAAAAACAGAATAATACAATCTTGACACACAGAATATCAAAGACTATACTGGAGCTGATGATGCTGATGGATGAACAGCAGGTGCTACACTGCTAAACTCCTGACCCTGTGGACTGAATCACTTGTTGACTGGGTCGAGGTTGTTGATGGCTTTGTCCTGCGACTGAAGCTGCTCTGCTCCAGCTGCTGTAAACACAGGGCCACAGCGAGTACAGCTTCACCTTAAAAGACCACAACGCGCTGCTTGAAATGTTCAATCTGATAAGTAATCGCAGGCCGAACTTTAATGAGTACAAATGCTACAGAAATTGCTACAGATGCCAGAGAAGTTCTGCCAAGGTCTGCGAGTGAGTATAAGCACTCCCATGTGATGGCTTGATACTCCATATGTTTTTCCAGTGTACCTCCCCATGTTGGTTTTGTAAACAAAGGCCTACACGGAGCCCCGGTTCTGTAAATAGCCTGTACCTTTGACCTATTTCCAGAGCAGATTTTTCACCGAAAAAATCATCAAGCCTCACATGCATGTATGTGTAGGGTCGTGCTGCAGGATATTTGGCAGGCTTACACATCCAATAATGGAGGATGTCTGTCAGGAGCGATGGTTTTACTGCTCCACCATGGCGTCACCTTAGGCGTCCGTAGATGTCAAACCTTGAAATAAGTGAACGCTGCGCTGGTATATGAATAGCCACGTTCAAATAAAGCACCTCTCTCTCTCCTCCAGGCCTCCTCCTTATCTGCTGTCAACCCCGACATGTGTCCTGGGTCTGAGAGCAGATTAGGTTTGAGGGTTTAGTTAACCTGTGAGTGGGTGAAACCTGAGTTTGTAAACAGCCGGTGCCTGATGGATGAGTGAAAGGACAGGAGGTGTCAGGGATTATCTAACACAGTGCAAACCATTTATGGCATGTAAATGAATTTAAACTGTATTACAGAGCCAGGACCTCTACATACTGTTACTGGTGCTGTGGACTTTGCTCATGTTCAGTGATTTGAGCGATGTGTTAATGTTTAGCAACAAAGGATGTATAATTTTATCTGAGGAACTCACTGAATAATGAAGGTGGAGCGAGCTGTGCTGCTTTAAAGGGAATACTCTAAAATTCAGTTGTCTAATGGCGCTTTTCCACTGCATAGAGCTAGCACACCTTACCTCACTTCGGTCCATTTCCATTACAGAGGATAGTCCCTCCTTCGTGTAGCTGGTCATCAGGTGAAGGAGGAGAAAGTTGATGAAGAAATCTTCAGAAATCTGCTGTTGTGGTGTCACAGAAAGCAGTTTGAAGATGGTTTCAGGTGAGAAATTTGTTGTTTTAACTTCACATATGTTGTTGGTTCAGTAAGTTAGAGCTTGCTCTGAGGTCTTCAGAGATGTGAGGTCCGGCTACAACCTCCGAGGACAGAGCTCAGGAGCCCACATTTGTAACATTGCACTACAGCAGTGTTATTGTACCTTGGACCAATCTGTTTAGTGTTTTCCCCATGTTGTAAAAACTTTTGTTGTGCAGTGTTGATGCAGTGATTCCGACCAATCACATTTTAGCACCTGTCCAGTCCCGTTTTTAGAGGTGCATGAGAGCAGATACTAAAAAATTGGTACCGGTACTAAATTTAATGTACTTTTTGTTAATAGAAAACCAAACCGAGTAGAGGTGTGCCAGTTCCATGCAGTGGAAAAGCAGCATTTGATTGATAGGTCTGGTCTCCAATGAGAGCTGCTCTGATATTGAGTCTCATACACATTTGACAGTGTTGTCAAGTTCCTGGTTCAGACCCGCCTCCTCACTCATTCCCTCATATCCAAATATGGTCATGTCTGCCTCCAATCAACCAACAAGTTCAAATACCAAACTCCAGGCTTCAAAATGTGAGTCCACAAACCAACAGGTGACATCACGTTACTTTTGTCCATTCTAGTCTATGGCAATGACAATGCTAGCATGCTGAAGATGTTTAATCATGGTCTGTGTCTTACCTCCATATGTTAGCGTGCTAACACATACTAAATAATGTGGCAAAGTTTTATAATGAATGCCAACTAAACCTGCTGCTTTAAAGCAATTAATTTCTCAAACCTGTGAAAACATTTTAATATTATTAAACTTGTTTTTGTCATTTTATTCCTATTTTTATTAAATCTAAAATCTTTAGGATAAAAATGAACAAATTCTGTAAAAATATAGATTTTTTTTTTAAAGGTTTGGTCATAAATCAAAAATTGGACAGATTTTCACCAGATGACGATGCTATAATTTAATGTCACTATCTTTTGATCAAATGTCAGTACTAAACAATAAGAAAATAGCTTTGGTTTAAAATTGATGTGGCAGATGTATTTTGTTAAAGGGGTGTACTGAGCTACAATCCAGCCAAGAGAAAAAGTGCCTCAACACTCAGGTCCACTTTCCAGCTGACATGACTGCCTGAAGGCCGACAGGTGCATGAAGCAGCATTTAAGTGCCTGGCAAATGCCAACATGTTTTTTTCCAAAAGAAGCAGGAGATGGATAAAAACTGGAGGGAGGCAGAAAGGGCACATTCGCTGAGTGAGTACAAGAAAGGTCTTTAAGTGATTTATTTATTTATTTTGAAGACAGTGAGGGATGGACCCTGTCCTCTGTGGATTACATTGAAGCTGGTACCTAATTCAGCCTGCACTGGGAGCTCCCAGTGACTGGGTGCTGTTCATACACCTGAGGTAATTCAAGTTGGTGGATGCAGTATTAGTGGCTGCTCTATGGTTAATGAGGTCGAATTTATCGTTTCATTTTATTACTAATTAGTGTGCAGAAATGCAGACAATGTAACTGACCAATTTTAAAATGTCAACATTCACAGGAACCCTAACTGACTGACCAACTATATTATTGTAACAGAAATAAAGGTGACACCTCGGATCATGAATGAAGCCTTCACTGAGGTATAATCAATGTCTGATCTCCACCAAACTGTCTCAGATTGTCAACATTAGGGCAGGACTCGATCCTGCCCTGTTATCTTGCCCAGAGTTTGATAATTTGTTCTTTGGGTTGAACTCTGTCTATGTGCAAAAACACAAATAAATAAACCAATACAGGCAATAATTTGACCCCCTTGGTGAAAATAATATTAAATGCATTTCTATTGTACCCTGTTAAGGTTTTTTTTTTTGTGTACATATTTGCCATAGCCTGTTTATAGAATGGACTAAACCAACATGATGTCACTCACTGGTTTGTCGCTCACATTTGAAGCCAGGAGTTTGGTATTTAAATGTCGCCATGTTGGTTGCTTGGAGCCAGAAGTGACCATATTTGGATATGAGGGGAGAAGGGAGGAAGTGGGTCTGAGCCCGATGACACTACCCAATGTACATGAGTTTCGAGCTCAGGTCTAATCTCTATGGTAACCAGAGCTGTCAATCAAACCAACACTCTTTTTCTAAGCCTAATATCTCCTTAATGCTGAAATTATTTTCAAGTATTAAATATTTTATGATGATTTGATGAAAATGATGATTGTTGTATTGAAGTGTTGGAGCCAGCATCTAGTGGCCATCGGTGGCATTGCATTCATTTGCACTTCTGCCTTGGCCTCATTCTTGAAACCTGGTTACTGCCTACATTTCTAAATACAGTCTATGATATATGCACAAATTATACTTTCTACAATACCTTTTATGTCTCCATGTAGAGTTTGAATAATTTGATCAACGAAAATAAAGCATAATTTATACTAAGGAAGAAGTTTCTTGTAGTATTCTGAATACTTGTCTACAGCCCTGCTTAAATAAGGTGTATGTGGCTTCGCTGTGCTATTGTTTTAATCTGCTTATTGCATAATATTTCATAAAATCTTTATCTGTTGTGAGATAACCATCTTATCATGGTTTTAACTCGTACAGTATGGCTGTAATATACCTGCAGGTATTGGGTGTTCTGTTTTTTTTTTACCTGCTGGTGTAAACGTGTGACGTGACAGAATTGACAGCCCACTGTAAACCTACGGTAGTTAACAGCAGATGGATGGTTTGACACTAATGACTGTGTCCCTTCAGCTCACAGAGCGGAGGCCTCCTTCTGCTTGGAGGGTTAAAGTCAGGTCTTGGACACACAGCAAAAAATGTCAACTCCCACTGTTGTTTTAAGCCTTGAATTACACTAATCTCTTAAGAAATAAAACAACAACGTCAACTTAAGAATGCATGTGCACAAAACTCCTAATAAAAAATGCTGCACAAGTGATTCGCGCGTGCGTTTTGCAGCGTGTTAGTTGAGGACACTGAGCACCGGTTTGTTTTTTGCAGTGTGCTGTTGTGAGCAGGGCGGGGACAAGAGGAGGTTTCCTTCAGAGAGAGAGCGAGAGGGAGAGGGGGGAGAGAGAGCATGTGTGTGTCTACGTGCGTGTCTGCGTGTGTGTGGAGAGTCAGCTGGTCGAAAAGTGCAGGGTGAGAGTGTGTGCGTGCGTGTGTGTGGATGTGTGCGAGCGCGTGTGTTTGTGTGTGTGTTTGCAAAGGAAAGCACTTCGGGGGGACAAGGTGAAGACAACACAGCAGCAGCAGCAGCGGGCAGAGTTTTTTTTTATGTGTGTGTGTGTGTGTGTGTGTGTGTGGAAAGCAGCAGTTGGTGTGGAGAGCCAGACGAGGGACGCAGTCGAAGCGCGCCGGGTGCTGCTCCGCCGTGCGTCCTGGACACGATCTCGAGCCGCGTCCTGCGCTTCTCATTACCGTAAGCACGCTTGTATATTTCTTTGGGAACTAATATCTCTCTTGTGAACCATTCTTGCCTGTACATGCTCATGTAAAGCAGCTTTAGAGACGCTTTTATGGTATTTTCAGCTGTGTAATGACGCACAAAGTCACTGTGCACGTGTTTTTTTTTTAATAATTATTTTTTAAGTGATGTAGGTGGTGTGACTCATTAAGAAGCTCGTGCCCTATCTACCTGTGTGCATCTTTGGAAGACAAATGTTATTGTTTGCTTTATGAAGGTCACTGGCTGAAGTCATTTTCCTAAAACTGACTTGGATTGCATTGGTGATGGTTGACATCACCTCCCTTAACACACCAGTAAGTCTAGATGCTCCACCAGTGTAACTGTGAGATCTCCTCACTACAACTCTTCTGCTAATTCCAGCTTGGAATTAGAAAGGGGGTGATCTGAACCTGCAGCTACTACTCCAGCAGGATCAGCAGGCTCAGTGTGTATGTATGTGTGTGTGATGATTTGTCAAAGAGCTCCATTAGCTGTTACTTAATGTAGGCTAATCTCTGCACGCTGCTAAACTTCATCCTTCCTTCCTTGGTGCATAAAGAAGACAGAGGGGCTCTGAATAGATGACTACTGCTGTGTGATCTTGGTGACAGTGTTAAATCCACAGTCATTAAACATCACACTGTAACTGAAAGTGCAGAGTGCTTGTAAAGCTGTAGGAGTGGGCGTGTTATATGGACAAACACACACTCACACGTGTGGCATTATTAAGTTTGCTCCCGGCCCCCTGTTTAATTCTTCTAGATCTCCCGGTATGACCAGTAAAGCTGAATTATTCCGTTTTCTCTGCAGGAGGAACCACAAATGTCAGCAAATGTCAAGCGCTCGGGGCTCTTTGGCTTTTGCTCTCAGGCTTATTAACCGCACGTACAATCAGCAGCGTTTGCCCTTTTGGCCAGCACTTTTGATTGGTGTGAACAGCCTTTGCAGTAACATGTGAGATACAAAAACCGGGTGCAGTTAAAAAAAAAAAAAAGAGTATGCAATTATCAGCAGTGGAGAGGGTGTCTTTTCAGCAGTGTGTGTCCAACTGTGCACACACATTTAGACACGCATTCTCAGTCAGCAGAGCGACCTAAAGATAGCAGAGCCCCAGTGGAAACAGTAATTAGTGGGGTGAAAAGAGAAGGAGAGGGAGAAGAGGGGGGGAGGAGGAGGAGGAGGAGGAGGAGGAGGAGATATTGTTTGAACCATCTGATATCTGTTATATAATGACCTGTACAATGGAGACACGCTGGGAGAGAAAGTGAAGAGGAATCAAAGACAGTCAAAGAGTGAGAGGAGCTATTTAGTGAGAGCGATGCAGGGTTTGCAGCACTTCCCTGCAAATGTCTATGTGGGCTGCAATAAAAAACAAAGTCGTTTCTTCCCTTTGAGCAGTATTGTTATTCTTCTTGTACTCAGACAAAAATCCACTTTATGATCCAGACATCTCTGAAATGTTATTGCAGATTTCCATTACGTCGGAGGGGCAGATAGGAGTTCTTAAAGGGAACCGTGGATTAGATTTTGATGGTGATCTGGGATTTCCACCAGCAGGCGAGGATTGGACCTTCCAGCTAAACACAGCGAAACAAGTGGAGATAGAAATCTGATTCCAAAATGACATAATGCAGGCCCAAGAAAGCCCAGTTATCTTCATGTTTATGTGGTTGGACAGAGTTTCTTGGGGTGTAACAGCTCGTAGGAGAACAGCTTTTTAACACTCTCCAATGCAAAAACATAAATACAGGACTTAATGCTGAGCAGCTTGAGATGGATTTATTGCAGTGTGTGACTCCACCATTCAAATGCACGCATACGCACAATTTCCCATTGCTTACTCACAGCAGATAAAGCAGTGGAAATAGGCGACTCCTATTTCAAGTTGCTTCAGAAAGGCCCCCCACCTCCTCCTCCTCCTCCTCCTCCCTGTCTGCAGGTGGTGAGTGGTCATGTGTTGCTAGCTTGGAAAGGGTTTCTTATTTAGTCTTAAGCCCCGGGCTTTGTTTGGGAACTGACGTGTGTGTGTGTGCGTGTCATACACAATGGCTTTGTTTACACTGGATCCAGTGTGCACATGTCCATCCATGCATACACATTCGCACATGCAGGCTTTGTTTTCTCTTAAGGTGAGAGCATGGTGTCGGGTTTTTGTCCATTTTAGAAAAGAGAGACCAGTTTCAGAGCGCTCAGCGAGGATAGTTAGTGACGTTGTTTTACCAGTTAGTTTATCAATGATTCAGATCATTCTGAAAACGTGTGTTTTTCTCCATGATCTTCATTCAGTGTGTTCTGTGTGCAGGGTGCTGGTGAGACCAGAGGGTCACTCCCTGCAGAGGGAACACTGAGGAAGCATCATGGCCTTAGCGGGATGCCCTGACTACTTCTTACGTCACTCAAACTACCAGGTAAATATTTTATGTGCCTTAAGTGTATGTGACCTTGTCAGTGATGCACGGTAGCACCATAATTACACGTCGAATGAATAGTAAACAGAACATAAATACATGCATATGTTGATAGCTGTAATATTGAGAGTCTGTTAAAAAAAAATTCTGACATATTTGACCATTTATAATAAAGTTGTGAGTTGTGTGTTGCAATCCTAATGCCACTACTAGGTTGCCCTGATGCCATGCCTCTTCAGTCTAACTAACCATGTAGAGCTTCCACATGCTGCGCTCATATGATGTGAGAGATGGGGCGGGTCTAACGAAGCATCCAGCAGTCTGTAAGACCCCATCTGTCAATCAAACCAACCACACACCCAAATACACATTTCTTTATAACCTACTTATGACTTAATGATGAAATGATTTTCAGATGGATTGAAGTCTATTATCGTTAGATCTTTTTGGAGCCAGCATCTAGTGGCCGTCGGGAGTATTGCACTTTTTGGTCTCACTTTTCAGGCCTGATAACTACATCCATTTCTTCTATACAGTCAGTGTTACAGTGTAAAGTAGGGTTAGAAATGATTAGCATTATTTGTTTCACTACCATAGGTAATTAAATATTGGCATTTTTATTGTAAAGCATTTTCAGATTGGCCATAAATTGATTGTGTAGTACAATTAGCAAACTTACCGCTGTAATTAGGAAGCTCCTTTTGCAGTACCTGCTGCACACTAAACACTATTTTAATAAACAGAAATAATGTGCAAGACCTATATTGTTAAAGAAGTAAATGACGTATAATGATATATCATTTGCTTATAAAGTTGTTAACGAGTTAGCAAACAGCTGTGTGCTATTATTTTTATTTGGCAAAGACTCATGTATTTTGTATCAAGTTTCCTGACTATGGATTGCAATATTCACTTTATTGGCACTAGAAAGATAAAAAAGTTAGATTGCTTAAATTATGTTTTAGATTTAAGGCAGGGGTGGGCAATCTTGGTCCTCGAGAGCCGCTATCCTGCATGTTTTAGATGTGTCCCTCCTCCAACACACCTGATTCAAATGATCAGGATCGTTATCAGGCTTCTGCAGAACTTGATGATGAGCTAATCATTTGAATCAGGTGTGTTGAAAGGACACATCTAAAACATGCAGGATAGCGGCTCTCGAGGACCAGGATTGCCCACCCCTGATTTAAGGTATTTACCTATGAGTTATGCTCAGAGGACAGTCTTCACACATGTAGTCCTACAGACCTCTCTCTGTGTACTGGCATGTACAGTTTCTCTGTGAGTCCACTTGCTTCACAGTGGATGACTCCTAGCCCAGTTAGGTGAAATATAGCGTCTCTGCAACACAACAGGCCCACGTCCGCCGTCCAACTCCTGCAGAATGAGCCCTTTGTTTCTCAGCTTGGATTTTCTCCTCTCCAACCCTCCAGTAACCTAAAGAATTTGGCTAAAGAGCATCGTGGAGGTCTATAAATAGAGCACTAAACAAACAACAATAACAAGCTGGGGACTTTGTTGTGTGGCAGGCCGGAAAGCACGGGATCGATGGCATGACGTCTTACAAGGGACCAAGGGGACGATGGAGGTGACGTAGCCTCAGCTGTCCTATTCCTCTTAGCGGAGGTACAAAAATGCAGCTCCCTGCTAACTCAAACCGTGGGACCGCTGAGCCCCTGTTGAGCTGACATTAAGTTGGATTGGTTCACGTTAGCTTCCAGGAAAGGGTTTTGCACCAGTAAGACTGCAGTGAATAGTGAATTGAATCCCCATAGAAAACAACATTCCTCCACCCTGCAACTAGCAGAGAAAAAACAGAGAGTTTGATAGTTAGATGGAGAGAAGTGGGTTACAACATTGCTCCGTGTGTGTGTGTGAGTGATTGTATGTGTGAGTTTCTTATGTAAAGCTTGCCAGTTGACATGACGCAGCATGGCACACACACACACACACACACACACACACACACGCCCCATGGAGTCTCTCTGTAGGCAGTGACTGAAAGTTTAGTGTGTATAGATAAGGAGCAAATGAGTCTTTTTTCTGTGTACTTACGTAACGCTATACATAACGCTGGGCATGTTTGGGAATCTGGGCAGCTTTCCAGGTCCGTCTCCTCTGTGTGTGTGTGTGTGTGTGTGTGTGTGTGTGTCTGTCTGTCTGTCTGTCTGTCTGTCTGTCTTAGTGAGAACTTTGGATCAGTGCCACATGTCTCAGATGAAGCAGTCAGCAACTCTTGCCCCCCCCCCCTTTTTTTTTTACTTCCATCTCCTTATGTATGAGCATGTGTTTGTGAATGTGTGCACACACACACACACACACACACTGCAGAGCTTGATGAAACCACAGTCCACACACTCCAAACTCAGCTGAGTTATGACTTCAACCAGTTAGAAAAAATGAAGCGTTGAACAGCTCTGCTCCACCGATGTGCGTATTTGTACAATTTGTTCTTGAACATGTCTGTTCTTACTGAGAGCTGTGTGCTCCAGCTCCTACTGTCTTTATGTTCCCAGAGGTCAGAGGTCAGTCGCCACTTGCATTGGCGGCAGTGGGCACAGTCAGTCGAGTTTGTGCTTTCGAGGAAACACAGCCTTTGTTGCAAGTACATCAAAATACCTAGATGTTAGCGCTGTGGGCTACAGAGTGAAAGGAGGGATGTTTTTCTAATAATGAAGAGAAGTCAGGAGTAGTTTTGAGATGTCTATCATAGAGAAACCCTAATATGTCAAGATGATTGAAACTGCAGGCCTAATATTTCCTCTGCAGCCTCTGCTGATTCCAAGAACCGTGACATGGGTCCAGTCAAATGTAACTGTAAGACTCCGAAGTCCCGGACAAGAAATAACTCACTTGAATCCAAGAAAAGTACGAAAGGTGACTCGTACACACCGTTTTTCACACTCACTTTCTGGAGCGG
The DNA here is from genome assembly GCA_900323345.1 of Pseudochromis fuscus. Lineage (NCBI taxonomy): Eukaryota > Metazoa > Chordata > Actinopteri > Pseudochromidae > Pseudochromis > Pseudochromis fuscus. The sequence goes on from OOFC01007119.1 coordinate 30,911, forward strand.
ATTCATTCTGGACTACAGCAGGACTGGGAATCAAAAGCATGAAGGAGAAAGAACGAGCTGTCAGAGGCGACATCCTTCAAATCTGCAGAACGGGATCTCTATGCGCTGCCTCCAACGATTTTTTTTTTTCATTGACCTGTTGAGGTTTATAGGAGATGACATTTGGAAGGAACTGTTCAGAGAGGGTTTCAGAACAGACTGCTATGAAAGCACCAGAATATTCAGTTTAATAAGACTGGGTGTGTATATGTTGCCAGAGATATAAAAGAAGACATCATATAAAGCAGCAACTTTTATGTTAACAGCAATACTCTGCTACTTCTGGTGCTTTTAATGAATTAATAGCAACATGGGCTCCAACACTTTGTCCCAGGCGACAATATCTCAACAACTATTCTACAGACTGCAGGAAGGTTTTCTATGTGTTCCTCACAGATGATGACCTACTGTTAGCTTTTTGATTTGAAATGTCTCATCAAGTGAATGGACTACCAAAAAATGTCTTACCAACATCCACGACCCCCTCCTGTCCTCTGACACCCACCTCCCCATAAACAAACTTAACAAAAACCCAAAGTTGAAGGTGTGAAAGAAATTAAGCATACCAACATTTTTGTGAATGATGCAATAATTAAACAGCAGGATGGACTCAGAGGTCATAAAACTACAAGCCTCCCTTCATGTACTGCACCACTCATCCCCTTCAGAGCAGTAGTAATGTGAGGTTAATTCAAACTATTTGCTGTAGCTGTTGTACCTGCCCGTGTCATACTTTAAAGAATAAATGTCACCTAGCAGGTTTTGGAGATAGCATCTGAACACTATGTTTTTAGCTTATAGTTTAGAGAGAGCACACTGGAGTCCACGGTGAGGTTTTTATGGGGAATGTAGCCATTAAAACAGACTCTTTTACAGCGAGGAGTGCTGCGGAGGGGAGGGTCATTTTCCTGCATTTACTCGTAGCTATATATTAACTCTGCTGCTGCTGATAGCTGGACCCAGGACACTATCCTGCCTTCAACTCCACACAGTGTACACAGTACTCTGAAGCTCTAGGCCTGCGCTGAAAGAAGGATCAATATTAACCGAGGTCTCATGATTGTAATATTTGATCCACTTAAACTCTCGTGTGTCAGATTTTGGAACAAGCACATGCATATTTTCTATGTGCTTGCCCCCACTCTTCATTTTTCTTAGTTAGCAGGATGCTGCACTTTTATAATGGCGGCAACAAACATGTTTAGCCCATTTTAACCTCATTTTCATACTACAGGCTGGTGTCTACTGCTGAACTACTCCTTTAAGAGACTTCAGGGCCTTCGCTAGCATGTGGAGTTTAGCAGGCCCTACTGTATATCTTGCAGAATTGAATGTTAATGTGAATGTGACGTTACCTCGGCTGGTTGATTGCATGTTGACTTGCATGTTTCTGGTTTGATGAGAGAGGTACGCTGTATATTAGAGGGAGTTTAGTAGAGTCGTCGTACCTCAGCCCTCGCTGAAGCCTGCAGACTTTCTCTGTCAGCCTGCAGGCCCTGCAGCCAAGTTGCCTTCCTTGGAAAGCTTTTGGCTGCTGCTTCTCAGAGCTATAAATCTTACTCTGGGCATTTATGGATGTTTTCGAAGCACCGAGGGGAGCTGTGAGTGTGTATGTGCATGTGTGCACAACAGGACCTCTGGCCACGAGCGGTTCCTGGAAGCAGTGCTTCCGCGTTCTTCTTTTTCCTGGAAAAGGGAAGATTGAAAATTAGTTTGGCTTTATTCCCTCCCTTTCTCCTCTGCAGCTTTTTTGCCTCGAGGCTGCTTCAAATTAGACAATGTGTGAAGAACTTGGCAGTGTGTGTGCATGTATCTCCAGACGTGTGAGATTGTATAAGTGTGCTGGGGATGGCGTGTTTTTTTCTCTGGAAGTGATTGATTTTGATTGATTTCTGTTTTTGTTTTGTTTTTTTATTGAAGTGCATACACCTATATTGGATGTGAGAGTTTAAAATAAAGTGTGTGTGTGTCTGTGTGTGTGTGTGTGTGTGTGTGCCTGAGTCAGACTGAGAGACAGTCCGGGAGAGTGAAAGGAGAAGGTCAGGAGGTCACAGAGGCTCGGTGCCTCGGGGCCAAATTGTCAGTGGACTCTGAACTTATGACTTGATGTTACTCGAGAGCAGAGGCCTGAACACACCCTTTGTGTGACCATCTGAACTCTGAGAAAATAACAAGTTGTTTCACTAAACAATCTGATATCAAAACACACTGCTTGTTTTTGTATGACGTGGTCTTTTCCTTTTTTTTTAAGTTATTTTTTCTGTCTTTGTTTGGACAGGAAAGGATGGACCGCACTTCCTCGCGCAGGTCTGAGGAGCTGATTGTTCCAGGATTTCAGCGCTCAGCCAATCCCAATTTGCCACATCACCATGGTAACTCTCCTCTTGTCTCCTTATCCGATGTCTGATTAAATTTGAATCATACAAACTACGATTATGAACCCTCAGTGTCTTTTCATCTATTATGAATGTTGTGGGAGAGTAATGAAACAGTTTCATCCATATGTTTACACATCATTCCCTTCTCTACAGCCAAAACCTGAGAGTTGGCCTAGTTATCAATCGTCCTTCCTAGAAATCTCTGCTCTATTTTTCTTGGACATTATCTCCCTCCATCACTGCAGGCTCTGCTCTCCAGATGGAGGTTATTGACAAGTGGTAGCCTGCCCCAAATATATTCCCAGAAATTCCTTCAGTTGCTGTTTTCTTTGAAAGCAGCCAACCTGAGGAGCCCCCCCCCCAATGGATTGTCTGGTCTGCCGATGTGTGGTGGTCATGCTTGTGTGAGAGTATTGTAAATATGGCTCCACATGAGCAGGGATAGTGGATGAGGTGTTTATATAGGCCTGTAGGTCAACCAGTGCGGGGCAGAGGGGAGTTTATAGTAAGTAGGCCATAGGTCTGTGGGGCAGTGGTGGAAACAGTAGAAGGTGTGTTGGTTCACACAAGCGGTAACACCACTGCAGTGATCCAAGGTTTCCTGCAATCACACAGAACTTGTAAATACCAGTTCCTAGCAGAGTTTGTTTTCAGTGTTTTCTTGGTTCCCACAGATAAGTGGTGAAGGTTACTCACAAGGATACAATCAGATACGGTGTTCAGGTGATGGATCACGCATTAGGCCATTTGAATCAAAACTGAAGGACATGAATTACCAAATCACGGTAAAACAAAGTTCAGGAGATGCTAATTTGTTCACAGACAGCTGCCTCAATGCACCAGGTTGGAGTATCTAAGGCCCAATCTCAATTCTCCCCCTTGGCCCTTCGCCTTCCCCTTGGCCCTACACCTCGCCCCTTCCCCTCGCTATTGATGATGATTGGGACAGCCCTCGTCTCTCGTGCACGCGCAAAACCGAGGGGAAGGGCGAAGGCAAAGGGCCAAGGGGGAGAATTGAGATTGGGCCTAACTTGCTGTGGAAGAAACTCCTGCACTGATGTCATCTTCATCTCCGTGAAAATAAACCGATTGTAGCCACTGTGTGGTCTTTGTAAATGTAATTATGGAAAGTAGAAAAGTCATAACTGAAGGACAAGTTGATGAGGCAGGTTAGAAGGAAAAGTCATTTTTAGAAATAACTTAAAGTTCAGCTGTAACAGTATTTAGTATCTAACCTCTGCAGCGAGATGTATTTTAGCAAGTGAAGGACATGTAGGTGGGACACAACATTTGGAGAAATTTGATTGGAGCATTGATACAAGATAACCTTCATACTATTAATATACAACATTAGTACTACAAACTAATTAACAGTACTCTTCCAATAAATTACTGATTACCACAGCTGCTACTACGCTCTGTCAACAAGTAAAGGACATAAAGGAAGGAGTGAGAAGGCAGGTCTGACCCTTGAACATGAGGACACTGTCCAATGTGTATGAGTCTAGACTTCAGCGCTGTTATCACTGGAGACCAGACCTGTCAATCAAATTAACCACGCCTCTAAATCCTCCTCTGAAAGGATTTTCAGACCAAATCGCTGAGAAGAAGAGTTGTGCAAACAGGGTGTAGAAAATACGATGGTGATTTTATTCCTATAAAGATGTGAACCAGAGTACGCTGTAAAATCTTTCCACTGTTTGAAGGTGACTCGCTCTGTGTTGTGTGCTGCCATCAGTCACTGACAACCTGCTGAAGATTCCCCGATGATGTTTTGTAGGAAATAACTTCAGTGAGTCAAAGTCACTCAGCTACAGTTTCATTCAGACTGTGCATGACAGAGAAACCTCACAACAGCCTCACTGATGCATGTGTTGTATATTTAGATCATGGCTCAGGTTACATGCCCTTCACTTATGCCAGGCCTGTCCTTTTTTTTAATAATCTGATGACATGAAGTGATACCACACTGGCCCATAAGTCAGCCAGTACACTGTTACATGATTTAATGTTTTGTTCATAATAGTCTTCCCTAACCAGCAGACTTCAGCTGGTTACTACAGATAGCTGGACCATTAAAAATGAAGCATTGCTCATTTGTTTTATACATTTAAACATAGTGGTAGTTGAAATCTCGGAGCTCATTACTTTCATTTTATTGATAATAAAAAAGACAAAAATGTGACTGCACACACACATACTATTCATATACATAACATTACTAACAACTGTTGTGTATATGCTTCTGCAGAGAGATCCTTACTTGTGTTTTCATAGCATACAAAGGAACTCACTTGCACTTTGCCCTTGAAAACCCGAGCATCCAGCTGTCCTCACTGACCTCTAGACGGAGAATCGATGATTGCAGGTTGTTGTGGCCAACGACAGAGAGCCACTCATTCAGGGTATTCTGGGATCTTACAGGAATGAACCGGCCTACGGTCGTATGGTGGGTTTTTTGTTGTCAGATGCTCGCCAGACTGCTGCAGCACTTCATCTACATTCCAGTTTGAAGTTGGTAGAAGACGAGGGAGAGGACATTTTCATTCTATATGTCCTCTGGCCTCCCTTCTTGAGGCCAGCCGTGCAGTGTGGGCCAAGCCAGCCACAGGAGAAGGGAGAGGAATGCCAATGATACCATCATTATCCTCTTAAAGCTGCACTGGGCTACATTTTTATGCAAAAGTAGCCTAAGTGACAAAGTGGTGCTGCAGTAAGTCTTAAGACTCACAAGTGTGCAATAATCAACATGTTGGGTGATCTTCTTATTAGCTCACATTAATAGTATTTTAAGTTGCTTTGTTTAGACAGTGAGGATTTACACAGTTACAGTCTGTACAGAGAAAGTGAAACTGAGCTTGAACTGGAGATATTCCCATGTCAAACACTCAGTAAAGTTTTTTCATCCAAAGTGAGGCAGTAGGTGCATCTCAGAGTCGGCAGTCATGCTAGCAGCTGTAGTGTAGTGTTTCAACCATAAACTGTATATGGAAATGGACGAAGTAACCAGGTCTCAAACATGAAGTCAATGGTGCAACTGCAAAAAAGTACAATACTGCCGATGGCCACTAGAGGCTGGCTCCAAAAAAACTGTCTCCACTTGATTTTTATTCAAAAATAGTTGTTTTCAATCCTGAAATATTCAGTCAATGCATTTTTTTCCACAAGTCATTCTGATGTCATTAGCTAAAGTCAACTCTTTTCTCAGTGATTTGGTGTTCATCTGAAAATCATTTCATCATTAAGGAGATGTTAGGCTTCTAAAAGAGGGAGATTTAGGGGTGTGGTTTGTTTCAATGACAGGTTTGATCTCCAGTGATTTACAGATGGGTTGGAGGCTCATTCACTGGTGAACTCGAGTCACATACACATTGAGCAGTGTCCTTGGGTTCAAAGGTCAGACCCTCCTCCTCACTCTTCCCAAATATGGTCATTTCTGGCTCCAAATACCCAACATGGCGACATTCAATTGATGTCTTACTCCAAAGTGAGAGTCCACAAAGCAACGGGTGACATCAAGTTAGCATTGTCCAGTCTATACACAATCTTTGAGTAAATATGTAAGAGAGCAGTCAAGCTTTTATATGGACTAAACTTGTCTGTCACTTGTCTCCTGAGACTCTCACTTGGCTAAAAAAGCACTTGTCAGCTCAGTACCTTCCCCTGAGTCTGTTGTTACTGCTCCAATCAATCATCATCACACCTCAAAGTTTACATGTTAACCCCAAACCTGTGAGGAAGAAGGAATTTATACCAATCTTGAATATTAAAGTTCTGGAAATCATCCACCTGCAGCCAGTAATGTTGGTTTTGCAAAACATTTTAACATTTTATGGCAGGAAACTCATTGCTGGTGATGTTGTATTTAGTATCACCTCTGCTTCTCCCCCTGTGATAAGTCGAATGCCTGCGCTGTGGTAATGCCAGCCGACACTATACTGCAGCTTTATATAATAACCACGTCTGGCTGTCCTCCTGTGCTCCCTTGTTCTTTTCAAAGTGTGCGCCCCCTCCTTTGTGAACCCCCCTTCCCACTCGAGCCATGTCCCACTCATGAACCCCAGCGTCACATGACCCTGTGTCCCAGACTGTCCTTTCTGTTTCGTGTGCGTGCGAGTGTGCACGGGCACACCTCTTTGTGACCTGGGACGAGGCGCTCCTGCTGCTTTTTGGTACAGCAGCTTCTTTTCCGCTCTGTGGTATGTTCTCAGTGTGTGTGTACGTTCAGTTCAGTGTGTTTTTTTTTTTTTTTTTTCTTTTCATTCTCTTGTGTAATCACATGCACATGCTCATCACAGCACCGCACAGCGCACACGATGTCCCGTCCTCGTCTGTGAGCGTGCACGTGTGTGTTTTGGTGTCCTACTTTGTCCCCGATCATTTGGCCACCATGTGCCATGAACAGGGCTGGTTAACGTTCCCTGAGTGCTGTAATTTCTTCCTACAGGAATGTCAGGAATTCTGTGTGTGGTGTTGGGGTGGGACTTACAGAGGACCAACGGCCTTTGGACACACACACACACACAGAAACACACTGAGGCCACACTTGTGAGGACATTTAAAACTCTTCCTTTAACATAAAACTGGCTTAATTATACCGATTTCTCTCCAACACTATCAGCTGACAGGGCACATCAGCTTGTTAGAAGTTTAGATTTAGCAAATATCTTGGTGTTAGTGTAGAAAATTGTAAGTAATGAGTTCATCATGCGAGTTCATCTCCATTTTTCCCTGAAGGGCAACTGCTCCAACAAGTATTCAACATCAAAAAGGAGCAGATGAAGCAGCAGATCATCAAAGCATGTAGGGTAGCTCACTGCAGGCCTTTCAAATTCTGAGTTTGGTTAATTAATAACAGTGTAAGTTAAAAGATAAGCATTAACAGCTGACCTGCAAGAGCCACTAGAGAAATGTGTCGCACTGCAGCTGCTTTTAACCTCCCCTGAGTGGCAGTTTTCACTTTGTCAGACCAGCAGCAGTGGGAAACTTTGTATGTTTACAGTCACCTGTTGCAGTTGGGGTCCACCTCCTGTCACTGTTGCTCTTGTTTGCCAATCAGAAGAATGACCATTACGAGTTAAATATGAACTTTTTTTTAACTGTAATCAATGTAAAACTACTGTAGAGGAGACTAAGACTAGAAATATAAATCTGAAAATGAGCATAATAGGTCTTTTTTAAGTGTTTCTTATATTTCCTCTTAATTTTTTTGGTGGTGTACTTGTGAAACATTTGTAGAAATCTTCACAGCTGGACTTTAGATTTTCCTTTTATATTTTACACTCTTGTATATTAACTACAACGACCCCTGGGAGCAAACATGAGTAACTTTACAATCTTCTGCAGTTGCTACAGTGAGGATGACAGTAAGATCTCTAAAGGAGGATTTTTAATGGCTATCAGCTGTTTTTAGATGACAGCAAATACCCACAAGGGGACACCTAGTGGATGTTTGCTGTACTGCAACTCTCACTGTCTCCTCTCCTGCCGCCCTCCTCCCCCCTCTCCCGCTGTCCACCTGCCTCCACAGACGATGACGTGGACCTGGAGCAGCTGGTGAATGACATGAACTCCTCCATGGAGAGTGTGTACTCTACTCAGGCAGACACAGCGCTTCTCCTGAACAACGGCCACGCGCACCCTACTCCTCACCACCACCACCATCATGCGCATGCCGCCTACCTGGGACACAGCCAGGCTCATCGTCGTCACACTCCGCCCCTGCCCCCTTCTTCCCCCTCCAGGGAAAGGCTGAGACACTCTCAGCCCATGCACATCCAGGCTGTCAGGTAAACACACAGAAGTTTCAAACAATCAAATAATCAGTCAGTACATTTTTTTCCACAAGTCATTCTGATGTCATCAGCTAAAATGATCTCTTGTTCTCAGTGATCTGGTCCATCTGAAAATAATTTCATCATTAAGTTGATATTAGGCTTCAAAAAGAGCAAGATTTAGGGGCAGTGTTAGACTTGATTGACAGGTGTGGTCTACAATGACACCAGCTCTGAAGTTGAGTCTCATGCACATTGGACAGTGTCCTCGGGTTCAAGGGTCAGACCCGCCTCCTCACTCCGCCCTTCATATCCAAATATGGTCACTTCTGACTCCAAACAAACAACATGGTGACGTTCTAATGTCAGTCTCCAGGTGATGTCTCATTAGCTTTTCCCATTCTACTGTATATACAGAGTGTGAGTGTAACAGACTCATAATGTCAACACCAACAGGTCTCAACACAAAACTTACTTAACAGTATTACACAAGTCGATATATCAGTGGAGTAGTATCACAGATGCAGTACAAATACTGTAATTTGATGCCATTCATTCACTTCTGACTCTCTTATAGAAATGATGGATATCATACCTTGTTGCTGCACATGATGCATTATGACACAGTTCTATACCATTGGCTTAGAATTTGATTGATATTGTAAGTGATGAATAGGCCAACATGAACTTAATGAGGTAGTTTCTCAGCTCCCCTTACTTAACACTTTCTGTTAAGAGAATATCTTCAGCTCTCTCTCCTGCAGCTTCTCTCCACTACTGCTGCCACAAAACTTTGCTCATTAACGTATCTCTGATCTGCAGCACGTCGCTGATTCGACCTTCCCTGCTCACTTTATTTGCATATATACCAGCATGCAGTAAAAGTAATAACTTTGAAAACTATGAATCCCGGTATATCATAAGTATTTTTTGTAGATATGCATTGAAATGTATTTAACATAATTTGCATGATTAAGAAAAACATACATGGGGGAGTAATGACTGGTGGTGGCCCAAAGCTTCAAAAGCCATGTAAGGTCTGTGCATTTAAGATATTAAGTTGTTGTAAAAACTTGGTTCAGGTAATATCCATACATAACTTTTTTTCAATCTGAGCTAAAAATGTGATGGTTGCTTTACTGGTCCATACGCAAATGGTACCAATAATAGTGTGTATACACGATTGTAAAGCTTCCCCTGGTTAGGCAGTGACATGAATGTGTGTGTCTCCCTCTGCAGGTGCCTGCAGGCAGAGCATCATCTGCGTCCAGCCTCCCTGCCGGCTATCCCCAACCCTTTCCCTGAGCTCTGCAGCCCAGCTGGATCCCCCATTCTCAGTCCCATACAGACCTCTGAGAACCATGTAAGTACACCTACACCACGCCACCTACACCAATAACCACAGAAATGATGCAGATTACTGGAAAATGTTTGGGTTCCCAGTTGTGAGGTTTCTTGTCTTTTAATTGTATCTGAGTTAAAAATGATTTCCGAGGCAATTTTAGCTGTTAATTAATGTAAATGAATAATACTAATGATAATAATGATAATGATTCAGATTTTGGTGTGTGTGTGTGTGTGTGTGTGTGTGTGTGTGTGTAAACCAGCTGACTGGCCTGTTATGTTCTTGCCAGAGCAGTGTGTGTGTGTGTGTGTTGACTTTGGCTGCGTACAGCCTTTCCTTCCATTACACAACTCCTCACCCTGGGTTATCTGGCCGTATGCGTATGTGTGTTATTGTAGTATCATCATTATCAATCACATGCACGCACACATGCAGGCATGTGAGGGACATGTTTTGCCGTGGACGGAGGTTGAGCGGTGTCTCCAGGATGCTGCAGACAGAGAGCAGACTTCCGTGGCAGAGCTGGGAACACGGCTGGGAACGTCTGCAGGTCGGATCTCTCTGAACCTTCTGAATCCGTCTGCTGGCTCCGGCAAGACAGGCGCTCATTTCCGGTTCACACGCCTTAACCCTGGCTCTTCACGTCACTGCTTGTGCGTGTGCGTGTGTGTGTGTGTATGTGTGTGTGTGTGTGTGTGTCACAGCCTTGCCCTTCCTTCCCCCCGTTGAGCCTCCTGTCCCAGGAATGTTCCATCCTTCTCAAAGATGTTTTCAGGATGCCCACCCTGAACAATAAAAGTTATTTTAGATGCTCACTTGCTCTGTCTCCACACGCACAGACACACACAATTATACACACACAGATATATACACACAAGTGCCCATTATTCTGTTCACACGCACACACACACACACACACACACACACACATGTGATAAGGCAAAGCATTATTTTTGCATTTTGTTGACATCATCTCACAAGGTCTGCAGTCAGAGAGCAAGTTTGCAGTTTGTACAAAGGATCTATTGTGTGTGTTTGGGTCTGTGAGAGCTGACTAAATGTTGCCTCATGTCTCTTTCCCACATCATCTTCGCTTTGTCCACAGTTCTGTTCATTTCACCCTTGTCTTGTGTATGTAAAGAGCCAAATAATCAGCCAGAGCTTTAGGAATGGCTGATTTGTGTTTCGCTATTAATGTATTTGCAGTTTGGGGTTTCCTTTTCATCATTTTTTATGGCGTGTAATTAGTTGGCAGTTGACATTCTTTAAGATTGCTTAAAGGCACAAAAACAGGAAGGTGGTAGTATTTTTCCAGGGCAAAAAAAAAGGCGATAAAGCGGGTGCTGAAAGGAGTAAAAGGTGCATGGAAAAATCACCTCCAGCATTCCACAGTGTTTATCATTGTCAGCAGAGGAGAAAAACATTTTGGCTGCAGAAGCAGAGGAGGTGGCTGTGAGACTGATAAATGTGTGACTGTAGGTGATGGGGATCATGGGAACCAAAAACCACCCACATGAAGAATCACCTCCACCATGTTTGACGATGAATTAATATAAACGGTTGAGTTTTCCTAAAATGTTGTCATGAGGTTTACGTTTGTGGTTTTGAGTAAAAATACAGTTTAAACAGAGTCCCCATGTATTTTGTGAATATATAAATATTTTGATTTAAAAATAAGGACTTTCCCATCAGCATCCGCAGTGCTTGTGTGTTTTGTGGCAGTTTGAATGTTGGGTGTTTTTTTTAGAGCACTAACACGTGAACACAGTGAAACACTTGCTATACAACTGCATGTTATTGTTAGCAAGGCTGATGTTGGCATTTAGCACGAAGCAGTAGAAGTAAAATCAGTAGACTGTTTATAGAAATGGACAAAGTGTAAATGAAGCCAGTGTGGAAAAAGTGCAATACTCCCGACGGCCACTAGATGCTGGCTCCAGTTGACTTCAATTAAAAAAATCCTCATTTTCAGTCATGAAATATTCAGTCAGTACATTTTTTTCCACAAGTCATTCTGGTGTCATTAGTTAAAGTCAACTCTGCTTCTCAGTGATGTGGTCCATTTGAAAATCATTTCATCATTAAGGAGATATTAGTCTTCAAAAAGATCAAGATAAGGGGGAGGGGTTAGTTTGATGGACAGGTCCAATGAGATGAGATCTGAACTCTAGTCTCATACACATTGGACAGTATCCTGGTGGTCAAGGGTCAGACCCGCCTCCTCACGCCAATCAAGAACATGGCGTTGCTCAAATGTCCACAAACCAACAGGTGATGTCACGCAGACTCTCACGGGGCTGCTGACATGGCTGGAGACGGATGCTCTGAGTGCAGCATCTTGCTTAAACCAGCCCTGATATTAACTCCTGGTGGAACCGTCATGGACTTTAATACACTCTAATGCTGAAAATGAGCTGTGGCCAGTCTTTATCTAATTGAATGAAACCTTCACTGATCAAATCACTTCAGTTCAGCATGACGAGCGGCAGACTGTCTCCGACATGGCCATTCGGTGCAGCCACGCCACGTTGCGTAATGTCATGTGTAAGCTGACAGAAGAGACGAGGTGGAGGTGTGGGAGGGCATGTTAGTGTGGATCTGTGCGGGTCAGTTTGATTATGCAGTCCGAGGAGCATCGGAGCGGCTTACACAACAATGCAGACGGGACTATCAGACGTGCCGTGCGTTGGTCTACAGACATAGTCGCACTGTATTTGCATTGGCAGGGCTTTATCATAGGATCTCTCTCCCTCCAGCTGTAGAGTTGGAATCTGAACATTCTTCACTAAGCTTCAGCCTTTCTCAGAGGGATACACTGCTTATATTATGAGCCAGTCAAACTGTGCATATGCGTGACATAACGGGTTTATGGCCTGCGCTGCCTTTGATAGCATAAATGAATTTGTTTCAGGAGCAGGCCACCGTGAACAGATAACATGATGCTGCATCTTTGTGAGATTTAGAAAAAAAAAAAAAAAAAAAAAGAGTTGTCGGGGAAATTTCCCACGCAAGATGGTCTTGCACCATAGAGTTCAGTCGTGTTCCCTCGGTGTTACACAAGGGCTTCGGTCAGATCCCGTCTGTCATTGCTGGACAAATGGGTTTGCTTTGGCACCATGACTGTGGCTGTAACGCAACCCCTGCTTTTATTTGTGGCCAGAGACAGCATTACGAACATCAGGGACGGCAGGGAGCCCCGGTGGTTAAAGACACCGTCTCTCAGTCTCAGGCAAGGACTTGGGCTCAAGTCCCGTGTGTTGGCAAACCTCCACTCTGCTGCTCGGTAACTGACCCTGACCTCTGAACTCCCTTGGATGGATGCAAGAGAATACACAGGTTTTAATTTAAAAAAAAAAAAAAAAAAGAGAGAGAGTGAGAGTGTGAAAAAGTCTGTTTCTCATCGTCTGTTATTCAGCATGAGAGATGATTGTTTAAATGTTTTGTTGCTTGTTAAATTGTACAAAGGTTAAAGCAGACTTCAGAAAGAAGAGTAATTGTTTGGTGCTGTCTACAGTCTTCAGCCAGTGGGGCTGTGAGGGTGGAAATGTGGGTCGATTAGTCAGCGATGTTGATCCACCACTTTGGTCCAGGCACAGAAGACTTAAAGAGGACCTTTGATGCTCATTCCCAGCTTTATATTTACACCCTTAGCTTCCCCTGGAGTAGTGTTGCATAGATTCCAGTTCAAAAAAGTTTTTGTATTTTTCCTCTTTCAACAAAATCTCAATGGACTGTGAATTCTGGCTTTGATTTCTTCTTTATCTCGTGCCGTCGTCAGATAACATGACCACATGCTTGAGAAAGTAGATTGAGCTGTTTGCCGTGCTAATCATCAACTGTCGACTTGTGATGATGTTAGCACACTGGAGTTGTGGTGTTAAATCAATCTGTGACAACCAGACTGACTTAATTTTCTGTTTGTGTTGTTTTGATGTCATCTTGGTATTATCACTCTTGTAAATACTAAAAAAAGAAAATAAAATCTGTTTTAGGAGCAGGCCTCTTTGATAATACTGTATTTTACTGTAAAATGTTTTTCATGGTATCTCCTATTCTTAGAAAGAAGTGTTAAGAGCAGCTTGCAAAAATCTCTCAGCAAATATCTAAGGGTTTTATTTGATTATCTGTGGCTATATATACTGTATCCGTGTCATGAAAACTAATTTAAGACTAAAGCTCTGAGTCACACACTCTCTATTTAGGACTCCTACCTCCCCCTTTGTCTGAGGTCAGCTGATGTACTTCTGCACGCAATGGTCTGCTGACCCACTGCAATCAGATAAGGTGCATGTGTGGGTGTGTGTGTGTGTAAAGATGGCAGTGAAAGCTTGCTCAACAGAGTAAGCTTATAATGACAGGGTGCATAAGCCCTTATTGTTAGATAGACACTAGGTCACTGTGAATCCCCAATGATGCAGATCATCACGCTTTACTGTAAATTAAAATGTAATCACTCTCTCTGGGTTAGATTCAGCTCACACCAGTTTGAGTGAATGGTTTAGCTGGTGTGTGTGTGTGTGTGTGTGTGTGTGTGATGAAGATTTAAAAGTCTCTTGACTTGCTGCCAAGCTGTAAATGTTTTGAATGCCGTGGCATTGTAATGACGCAACTTGGTCATTTTTCAGGGAACGTACACTTTTCTGACACACACACGCTCGTTTAACCGTGTTTTCTGAGGATTACGTGGGTCATTACTGTCAAACCAGACCGTAGACTCCCACAGAAACCACAACAGTGCGAGCAGATATTGTTGAGTGCTGATGCTGAAGGGTCTTCAGTTGTACAATATCCTGAAGAGTAACAGTGGGAAGTATTCTCTGAAGTACTTGTGCATTCCTTCACAGTCGAGCTACTGTTGGACACGTCCGTAGCTGCACAGATTCAACCACAAATGTAGTGTGAGCGACGTCCACAGCTGCAGCTTCCTACTGTGACCCTTCTGGTCGGGGCATGGTACAGATGAACTCTCAGTGAGGTCATTTTCTTCCAGTTTTGGAGCCAGAAATCCTGATTGTCCTCAACTGATTGCAACACTGGCTGAACTGGACAGAGGGCTGAATAATGATGATTCTTAAAGAGGGAGTTTACATGTGTTCTTTGTTTCTTTTGGATTTTATCAAACAAGATCAATAGTATTCTGGACACGACCAAACTATGCAGCAGGCCTTTATTTCTCCTGTGGAGCTGGGAATGAAGAAATAAACTAGATGAAAAATGGAAAAAATAAATCACTTTGTAAACCCTCAAGTCTCCCTCTGTCAAGTTTTCTTTTTTTTATTTTTATATCTGATAGTTCAAAACTTGACTTGTGTTCTGTTTTACTGGATCGATTTCACCAGCGCCCCCGTGACTTTATTTAATTAAACCTCCAAGAGATCGCTACACATGAAGGGATTCCTAGAAGTGAACAGTAGATGTCCTTCACTCAGTGAGAAGCGTTTTGTCTCACTGTGTGTGTGTGTGTGTGTGTTTGGTCTTTCAGGTCTTTCTATCTTTATGAGGGCAAATTCATATTTGTCCATGTTGGGTACTTGCAGCCAGAAGTGACCATATTTGGATATGAACGTGAGGATTCTGTCCAATGTGTCTGACACTTCAGGGCTGTTCTCATTGGAGACCAGAGCTGTCAATCAAACCAACTGTTGGAGCTGAAATAAATCGTAAATTTGTCAATTTCTTCATAATGTTATATAAGATACATTATATGATATTATTCAGTCCATGTTTGATGTATTGTTTTTCATTGACCTGTGAAAAGGAGGACCATAGACTTGTAGGTGAGAGGCTGCCCCTGCACCTCTTAAGGATGGATGTGTTTTTCTTTTGTGTGACGAGCACCAGCAGCAAAGAGTTTTTTGAACGCAGTGATTTTTTTTTTTTAATAATGTTTACAGGGCTTAACGGCAAGTTTTTTCAAACTAAGTTTTTTTATTTGTAAAAAAAAAAAAAAAAAATGCGTGATTTTCCTTGCCCCCATT